>CAEGAF010107013.1:0-109856 GCA_903067075.1 Micropoecilia bifurca | reverse complement strand
CACACACACACACACACACATATATATATATATATATATATATATATATATATATATATATATATATATATATATAATTTGCAGACATTACAATTTCAGCAAAATCAGGGAATCTTCAGAATGACAGTTGCTGTACAGCTACAAGCAGCGGCTTAAATGACATATTAAACTTGGATTGTTTCTGATCTACTTCTCAGATTGAAGATGACACCTCCTCATTCCAGTGAACCTCTTCTGCTTCATTAGCGGTAAGTCCCTCCCTTTTCTACCGGTTCAGACACGGGCTGTAGAAAATGGACTAGACCCAGTCATTTTGTCAAGTTACGTTGTACCTGTTTTTCATTTATTGCATGAAACCACTAGATGGCACTGTGATGTCAGTATTTATACATATAAAAAAACGTCCGGCAGTTCTAAGTTTCTAGCATATTTTTAAATGATGGTATTCACATTGAATAAACTTCTTTTCATAATGTTAATTGTCTGTATGAAGAGAAACTATTTCAGTTATTATTATTAATGTTGTTGTTGGATAAAAATATGCCTAAAAATAGTTTTTAAAGCTGGCAACAACAACAAGAGTATTGCTTACTTTAAAGATCTGTGTGACAGCATGACTATTTGTTTTATTGCTATATTTTTTTATATATACAATTGGTCCAGTATGATCTTCAGCAAAGGGCAGTTTTTAATATATTTTTTAAAGAATTTCTGTTCACCTAAATAAATAACTAAATATTGTTTTAATAGCTAAATATAATTATGTAAAGACCAAGAGGGGATCAGAATAGCACTGTATTAGTTGGCCTCATATTCTGTCAGCATTCATTTATATCTGAGACAATTAAACTATCCTTATCTTAACCTTTAGATATTGCACAGTTGCACAAACAGAGAGTAAGAAATTACACAAACATACTCATCAAACTGGCTAGCTTGCACTTTGGGTTTTGAACTTAAAAAATTAATACAAAATTAAATGTTGTTTTCAAGAAGTTTGGAAATGTAATAAACTGAAGTAAAAATATATATTTGTATATACTTGACGACATGACAATGTTCAACTTTCTGACTTCTTTAGTCACTTTTAGTATTTGGCTTAGAAGTTTCTAGAGCATTCACTGTTCAATTTGAACATACCGACAGCCTGTTTTCCTTTTTGTGCATGCATAAATACATTTGCACGCACAGTTTTGTACAATATGAGGGGAGGCAGAACTTTCCTTACTGTTGCACCACATCTCCTCAGCCCCACAGTCACTGAAATCACTGGTTGTAGCAGGACAGATTGTTCATGAATTTTGAATCAATCCTTTTGGCTTTTATAAATTAGAAATGGTCCTTTCCACAAGTCCATGGCTGATGGCTCGGAGGGATTGTCGGTGTGAAGTGGCACACAGTGTACAGCAACGTTGAGGGCAGGGTAGATAAACATATGTTGCATTTGATCGAACCTACATGCACATTTTAGCATGAAGGATGTGGCAGCCTTCATGTCTTGCTGAACCATATAGGAGCTCCTACAGGACGCGTCTTGTAGGAAATGTGAATAAATAGATAAAGAGAATGGATGGGTCTGAAGAATAACAGTAATCAATATAGAGGGAAAGAAGGAAACATCCCATCTAAACCATGACACAATCTATCAACTAAATTGCACCTCCTTCCTTAAACATTTACAAAACGCAGCAATTTTTAAACAGTTGTGTATTTATTTTTAAGATGTCGGCCTTTTTTTGGTTGGGAAATGTTCTGACTTAGTGGGAATGTTTCAGTTAAATTCAAGATGTTATTCTGGAACAAAAGCAGAAGAGAAATCGAGGAGGTGAACCTTGTCAATATGTCAAAATGTGATTGAATAAAAAAAAAATACATCCTTACCTTTCAGCTAAATCAGTCTTGTCATTTTGAAAGTGAATTTTCTTTACACAATAATGTGAGATTTATTTTTTTACAATGTGTTTACTGTCAGATAACTAAGTGTAAAAAGCCTTAGCACAATTGCACTTCTGATAACAGTTACCTAATTGAACATGAAAAATAAAAATTTTACAATGGCACTATTAAATGTATTTCATTCTAACTGTTAACAGATGATTATCTCTAATATATTTTTCAGCTGATCAGAAGAATATCTATTATAGATATTCTATTATAGATAGATATTCTATTATAGATATCTATTATAGATATTAAGTAGTTATAATATCTATTATAACTACTTTTAGTAGTTGCTGACTTCCCTGTTCTGTGGGGTAAAAATGTAATCTGACATCCATCCGTTGATCCCAAAGGAAAAATGGCTCGTTTGTTGACTAGCTGCTCCCATCCAAAGTGTTTTTGAGTATGAAACGTATAACACAGGTTTGAAATTATAAATAATTTAATTAAATATGACCTAAATATAACACAAATGAATAAATATTTTAGATCTATGAATAAGTCCAGAGTTAACTTAAGGGCAGGAGGGATATAATCTTTTCTCTCCTCCCCTTGCAAAGGCCCTGGGAAACCTTGCTTTAAAGCAAATGGCATTTTGAACCCTTTGAAGTATCAGGACATTTTAAATAAAACTTTTAGACTGTGCCAGAAAAATTTACTGGCTTCTCATCACACTTTTCAGCAGGATAGGATTGGGCAAATTGTGACAGAAATGGTTCAAACACAGTCAACCTTTTCCCACGGTCGTGTCAGTCCGCAAATATGAATCCTAAACGGTTAGCCGAAGAGACTATAAGACAACACAAGACCAGGGATGATAGTTTGTGTTTTGGTGTATGTGAAAAGTGTCTGATGAAAAGATAGAATGCTGAAACCTCAGATCAGTTGCATCATTTGTAAATTAGGAGCAGTAAAAATAAAAAGTTAATGTGGAAATAGCTTTCTGTTTCTGTCCTTGAAGTGCCCCATGTAGCCTCTTTCGTTCTCTAGAGAGGTAACATTCCCAGTTTATTTTAAGTAAGTACCACATTCTGTCCAGCTGCTTAACATCCTCAGCATTTAAGTTTGAGACTCATGTCTCTTATGTTTAGGTCACTACAACAGGACCCCCTACGTCCCATGTGTCCTATATACGTTGCAGTCCGTGTGCTAACCTCAAGTGAGCCTGTTCTCCATATTTTGCTGTAGTTTTAACTGTCTTAATGATTAAAGTTTGATTAAAGTATTTCAACTTGAATGATTCTTTATAAATCCATCTATTTTTGACATAATTGTAGTTTAGTAGTTTGCTGTTCAAGTTCAAGTGTTGAACTTAAACTCATTATGTTATTTAATATCTGCGCTTTTTCAAGCAATCATTCATAAAAATTAACAAACTATTTGGTAGAGGTGTGCCGATCGATCGGCCACCAATCATAATCGGCCAATTTCCGTGAAAAAGTGTATGATCGGTGATCGCCAATCACGGTCTCTTGTTACCGATACTGATCACCTGCTTCTCAATTCTCAGCCTGACTGTGCAGCTGGTCTCCTCTTTCCTTCACTCTGCGCAAACATGCAGCAACAAATCCTAAGCGCTGTGGAACTATAACGCACAGAGTGAATGGGGACGTTTGCATTTTGCGGCGCAAAATTGAGGCATGTGAGGTGAAGTAGGTCAAAATGCATCAACACAACAAATCTAATATGGTATAAAAACAAAGGCATACTTGACGGAGTTTGGCTACATCGAGGCTCACAGCAGTAAAAAAGGTGATCAGATAGCAGGTAAAGCCGCCATCTGATACCACCTGGTAGTGACTCTCACACCAAACCTCTGCTTAAAGCTGCAGCATCTAACTTAAAAAGTAAATTTTACATCCGTATTAAAACTTTCTCTGTCCTAAGATGAGACAAATAATCTCTGAAAAAATAATAAATTTCCTCCCTGTTTTGCATAATTGCTCCACTCTGTCAGAAACAGCCAATCAGAACTAGCAGTAACCAGCTAGCCGCCATGCTAACAGGAAGTTTTCATTCAGTAACTCAGGATTGTTTATTGTAAAGGATCCTGTATTTGCCTTTGAATGTTAAGTTTTATACTTTAATTTTATTGAGAGGTTTTATTTTGACTCTTTATATTATTTAGCCTCTTCAGAGCCCTCATATGTTATCAGTCTGTTAAAGATAGTATTATTGGTAGCAGTACAATTTGCACAATGCCTGTTTTTTTTTGTTCTTGGAAAAAGCCATTTAAAAGCTTTTATATAAATTAAGGTGAATTCATGGTTACTTTTTCCACATAATGTAATCGTAGTGCTTATGATTAAAAAAATAATAATTATTTGATTGGTATCGGTGATCGGCCCTCATGGGTGATCGGAATCGGCAGGAAAAACCTTGATCGGCACATCCCTACTATTTGGGTATTACCTGATAATACCCTCAGTATTATTTAGTTATTCACAGTCAAACCAAACCAGTTGTTGGACAATATTATGACGTTGCTCAAATGACATACAAATTGCATGTTCCAAATAAACTAATAATAAACTATGAAAATATATTATTATTTTATTATTTATGTTTAATGTTAGATTTTACACCAAAATCAGCTAAAATAAACATGTTAAATCAAAGCCAAATTCCTCACTAGTAGCAAAATGTTTCATATTCAAACTTCGACGTTATCAACTAAAGATATTTATAATAAAGGCTAAAAAAACAATGCAACTGTAAAGCTTAACTGATCTGCAAAAGATGTGACAGGAAAAGGATTCCTCACATTATGCGCTCCATCATCTTTGGCTCTTTGTAGCAGAGTTTGTGGTAATGTGAAGTAAGTAAGTGCTGATACAGCATTTCTTTTCCTCCAAACATCTTCTAAATAAAGACCTAAAATAGGCATGTTACACAGCATCATCCCCATTTGGGCCTAATTGTTTATTTTGTACAGCTGTCATTCATTGTTGTCGTCCAAATTTATTATAACAACAACCAAATCTTTATGAGCTTTGTACAGAGAAGCTCTGCGGCCTTTTGAGATCCCCAGTTATTTGTTTTTGGGTTTATTTCAATTCATTGTTGGCAGAAAGCAAGGTTCCCACCAAATTCCAGAAATAAATCATTCTCCCTCTCCTTAGGCTTTTCTCACACTCAGAGCATTCGCATTCACCTCTATCCAGCCTTGCTCTGATGCTTCAGTCTAATAATATTTATTTGTCTATTTTTTTCTTCCTCTGTGCCTCCTTTAATCATGGACTAGAAAGCAGTAATTTCCAATGTTTTGATTAACAGGTCCTCCAGGGTTGCGATAAGATAAATGAATGACTTTATATGAACAATATGAACAAAATGTTTGTGACCTGGCTGAGGTTCATGTCCAAAACAAAGTCTGATAAAGTAACTGTTACAACGACCTGCTGGCTTACCAATAGGTGACATACATGGTGCTGTTAAATGTCTCCTTTTGAGAGAAAAAAAAATAGAAATAGGCTTAACACTTTCAAAAGGTGTCTAGAAAACTATTTCCTAGAAAGAAAAGTTCTTATCTCTTTGTTACTCGGTTTCAGAGGCACACACTATGGTGTTATGACATTAGTAGACTAATGCAAACCTTTCTGTGGTCAAACTTTGGTCTGGGCAGGAGAAATGCGAAGTGAATTACAAGTATCGAATTCCCACCATCCAAGCG
The DNA here is from genome assembly GCA_903067075.1 of Micropoecilia bifurca. NCBI lineage: Eukaryota > Metazoa > Chordata > Actinopteri > Cyprinodontiformes > Poeciliidae > Micropoecilia > Micropoecilia bifurca. Next base: position 104,242 of record CAEGAF010107013.1, on the reverse strand, counting down.
GTTCACATCCTCTCTGCTGACATTAGCAACCCTAAGGGCTCAGTTTCGGAGTAGGTCACAGTGCGCTTAAATCACTCCCAGACGCCTCTTTCACACAGACACAGATGAGAAACTGAAAAGACACTTTGATTTCTTTGACAAACCACCATGACATCTTCATAAAATAAAAAGGGAGACGGTTGGAAGAGAAAAGCGATTTATTGGTTTAAGCAGCATCACTGACATGAATGTAAAACAATGAGAACACATTACTGATCACAGGTTATCACAAATCGCTTTGATGAATAGTGGTAAAAGTAATACTTCAACTAAAAGACATTGCTTGTTCTTCTGTACACAAGTGTGCAAAACACCCAAGGTGTGCAAGTAATGGCACACGTTCATGCAAGTATACATTCAAACTCACAGGTTTGCATTTATTCACATATCGATGAAAGAAAATATAGGTATATTTACAGTGTGTAAGGAAGCTATTTTGATTGGAGTAGTATTACTACAGAAAACATTAATGTTTTGCTTTAGTGTTAAGTAGGTGAGTATTTGTTCTAACTATGTCTCATGTTGAAATTGTAGCTGAAGTGGCCAAAATGTAAAGCTTTACCATTATTTTTTCTTACAAAGGAAGTAAGACTATTTGCCTATTTATGATTTTTTACATGCAGATTTTTCAATGAAACGTAACTCCAAAGTATTTATGGAGCATTCAGCTATTCTTGGATTTTTACTTTTCATTTTTATTTAGGAAAAAATGTTTAGAAAAAAAATGCAACTGGGGAAGCTGAAATACATATGTGATACATTATTTCTTGTTTGCAAAGCAGTCAATCTAGGAACCACTTTCGTCTTCCTTGGCAGTGATTTGCTGAACCCTCAGAATAGAAAATAAAATGCAAATTAAGATATATTTGGTGTTTGTACTATAGAATGTTTTAAAGAGGGTTTCCAGTGTTTTAGCCATTTACAGCCGGTTTTGATCCCTAACTCCTTCCAAGATTTACCGGTTTTCCACTGTACTTGTATTGAATCAAAAAACTTTAAACTATAATTACATTGTGCACAACATTGATAATTAGTCAAATCCTTCATTTTACATATGATTCTGGTTGATAACCGTTAGCTATTTGTTTCCTTTTACACAACTCACCCATATTTTAGTTAAGCTTATTTCCTCTCCTATAAATTACCATACATTTCTTTATTTCAACTGGTGGTTGTATGGATTTTAATCAAAATTATCTTCTAACTGTAACATACTGGTATTGTAATGAAGCTAATGTTGCCTGAGTAAAATACTTATTACTACTACAATATAACACTTTATAAAAGTGAAGATATTAAAGAGATTGATGTTCATTTGGTTATACAAGCTTAGATGACACCTTTACTGTTGCATTTCTAAGGTAAAATTCACAGTGTTGTGATTAAAAAGCTAGTTTGTATCTTTTTTCAATATAGATTTCTTAACGATTTGAACAGAAAATGATTTGATTTCTTGGAAAACCGAGAGAAATGGTTTTAGAGTTTGCACTTGTATTTTACCCAGAGATTCTTGTTGCAGAAACAGTGGTGCACAATTATGAAAGAATCAAGGGCAGGTTTTAGGTCACCTACCAAAAATAGCTCAAGTGGTTCAAATACTTTTTACACCAACATTCAAGAGAGGGAACAACCCACAGCTGATAGTTGGTAAAGGTCAATTCAAGGACTAGATAGCTAACGGAGACTCAGCAGCCAGACAATTCAGGCAGCTGTGTCGTTTGTTAGCATAAAGTTCCTCTCAATAAAACAAGCATTGTTTTACTTTTTGCTTGCTTTCAGTACAAACATGAACTAATAAACCATAGTTACATTAGTAAATATAATCAATAACCACTTGCTCCAAAGCTTTCCCATGCCCAAGGAAAACTAGCTGCACACTGACATTTTTTCTAATAATACTACTAAAATAATACTCGTGAATGGTACCAAAATGGTACCAAAATAATACTACTAAAATACTAATAACAGATCAAATAGTAAGTACAGTGTTTGACTGTACTTACTATTTGATCTGTTATTAGTTTTTTCCTTCCAGATCTGGTTTTCAACCATCACATGTCCATCATTAGTTTATTAGGGACACATAGTAGATGGACTTATGGAGTGTGAGTGGCGTTATTGGTGGTGCCTTTGAAACAATCATGAGTTAAGCACATGGTAACTCTTCTTCCATTAATATTTTTTACCCAAGTATAAATTATCTTGGGTAAAAAGATAATAGCTGGTTAAAGTATAAAAGTCAGAAGAAACTTGCTAGTTTTAACACAAGTGGCTATTTGCTAGTAGGGTGAATTATAGATATGCTATGGCTCTTGTCATAGCGCACTTTTAATTCATGTGTTGGGTGCCTGTCAATTAGATCTCCAAGCTTCTGCCTCTCACAAAATATCTCTCCTAACTTCCGTCTTTGTACTGGACACTTGCTATAAAAAGCATTATTTTATCACCATATGAGCTCACATTCAATCTAGAAATGTTGCCAGGATTCATTATTTTGTCTAGCAACTTTCACCTGCACTGTTTCTTTTTTCACATAGTTCACAGATTTATACATGGAAATTAATATTACTGGCATGAGCTACAATCCCAAAACTAAAATAAAAAGCTGTAAAAGTGTCTGCATATACATGACCTTTAAAAAGAGTTTAGACATAACAGGGTTGTAAGTGATAATCTTGCAGATTTATGCCAGTTACTTGGGAAGATTCTTAGCACTGCAAAATTTTGTAACCCTTTACTTTTATTATACATCTGTGTTCACATTACACTTAAATTATCCTTCTGCCACAGTTTTATTTTTGTAAAAATCTTCAGGGATATAAAAGAAACAGTATCCAGCTAAATGCAGTGAGTATAGGTCAAATAAATTGCAAACCTTCAGTCTTGACGATTATTGTCGTTTGAGTCGGTAACATGCCTGTTTGGTTGTTAATCCCAGTGAGTAGTAAACTTCTGGGAACAGCATGTACACGTGTCTTAACATCGTTCTCTCCGACCGCCAGCAGACAGCCTTTTCGTTCTTGTTGCATCCTTCCCAGTGGTGCTGCCCTTTATAGGAACAGCACACTTGGCTCCTGATAGATTAATTTATAGAGTTCAGCTGTAATCCTTTAAAGAGTCCTCCTCCTCTTCCTCATCGTCCTTCTCTTCCTCCTAGGCTACTGTGTCACTGCCTGTGGGCGTGGGAACAGAGGGGGGGTTTCTCAGGAAGCTTGGCCCTTCTCCGAGATTCAGGAAACTCACTCCATGTTTCCTCACTCCTTGTATTCCAGTTCCAAATATTCTTTCTTCCAGATGGATTTGTTCCCTCAGAGTACAAAATATGCTTTCATATATGTTTGAATTTTCATATTTACATTATACTTGCGCTTTGAACTCATTAAAACCACCAGGGAGCAATCAGTTGCTGTCTTTCCTGTTACTTTTGTCAGTGTGGAGGTTGTTGGGTTCTGGACTTTTACACTGGACACTGGTACCATTCACGAGTCCAATGCTGTTCAGTTGGTTGTCAGAGTAACACCAGCAACACAAGCACGACTTGGAAAATATAAAAAGAGAGAAAGATGTACATGTTAGAATGGCTGTATTTATCCTGGGGTTTTTCCATATGTGGACTTATCTCTTTTTTGTTCCCACAAAGCCCTTTAACCTCCAAAGTCAGGCAAAGACTTATCTTGGGTAACATTCCCTTGACAGAGATTTACAGACTGTGACCTCAGCCTGTGAAGTGACTACATATATCATCAGGCTGCTTTGGCTTGTTGCTCATGGCATGTCATCACTACGAGGCCTCTGAGTCACGGACAAAAGGGTTGAGTTCACTGTTTGTGCTACAGACCAGTTTAGCTCAAAACAAACACGATGTGGGGGTTATGTGTTAAACATAATCATGTATGTGTATATATGTGTATGTGTAATAAGAGAGAACCTCACCTTGAAGCAGTTTTTGAACTTCTTGCTGACAAAGTATAGAATGATGGGATTTATGCAGGAGTTGATTGTTGCCAGGTTGATGCCGAGGTGATCCATAACCAGCAGGAAGCTGAAAAAATAAACATATCTGAAGATCATAAAGTATTCTCTCTTGGAGAACTCATTTCTTGTGAAAGTTGTGACGTCAAAACATAGTTGCCCCCACACATTTTTCAGTTTTGTTTTTGTTACACTGAAAATGTTTTAGATCCATCCATCCATTATCAGTATCCACTTATCCTTGCAAAGTCAAGTGGTCACTGGGAGAGGGCAGGGTACATCCTGGACAGCTTATGTTTTGGATCATTGAATTTTTTTTTTATACCGTGTAGTTTTCAAATGAATAATTAATTTTGTTGAGGGAAAAAATATTCAATACAACTGCCTGGAAAGTCTCCGCCATATCAAGACATCCAAAACAGGTTTAAGCACAGTTATTACCTGAGTAGTTCACAGCGCATGTTGTCTTTCGGGCGGTACACCATCTTCTTTAGAATCCTGCTGAGGTGCAAAGGGAACCAACAAAGGGCGAAGATCAGCACAAGGCAGAAGACAGCTTTGGCCACCTCTCTCCTCTGCAAAGAGAAACACAAGATAAGGTTCCACCTTGTAAACAAGAGGCGTAGAGTCATAGTTTATTTGAAGAGAGAATCAAAGTATTGCCCAACCTGTTTCAGGTGTTCACTAAGCGCGATGCGGAGGGTGCCATTCCTGTGGTTCAGCATCTCACAGGTCATGAGAGTGTAGAAGATGGCGGTGCAGATAAGTGGGACACAAAAGTAAAAGCCAAACAGCCACCAGTCTTTTGCCTCTGTGTAGAACTAGAGAGAAGCAAAAACAGTGATGGACTCTGTTACATTTGAACTGCATTTATTTCAAGGTTTATATTAGATTGGTTACCTTAGAATTGAGTATCTGTGGGGCTGAAAGTGTCTCAACAGCCAATGTTTAACACAAATCCTTACCCAAAGAGTAGCCATCTGAGCTTAAGGACATATTCACACTAGAAATGTCCTTTGGTCAGGACCAAAGACGGACTTCATTTTTTTTCATTTGATGTGGATTGCATTTAAATTGAGATTTTTAGCATCCAAACCAAAATTTGTAAGCAAAGCAACGCAAATGACAAACATTAATCCTGTTAGACAGAGATGACTGGAGGCAAGATGAATCACAGATCCGGAAAATCCTAAAAAGTCCTGCGTGCTGCCCATTTCTTTTGCACGTATTTGTGAAGAACAATATTTGTCAAGAACAGCTAATACAACACAGGTTTGTGATGTTACATTAATTTTGGAAAGGCATTTGCAAATACAGCTGCAAGCTGAATCGGGAAAGACGGCAACAGTGGCTCGTGAAGACAGTACTGACGGATATTTCCTGTAGTTGGTTTGGATTAAGGCCAATCTGTGTTCACAACCAAAGCAAACTGCAGTAGAATTCATTTGGAAGTGGTACAGTTGTTTGGTCCGCCCCAGGATTTGCTTGATTGTATTCACACGTGCACAAACGGTTTGATCCAACAGGAAAACAAACTGATTAACTTACAAAGGACTAAATGTGTCGGGTGTGAATACATCCTAACTCAACTATTTTCATGGTGCAGCTATGATTTATACCTGAAACTGTGTTTAAGTGCTTCTGAAAGTCAAAATTGATCATTGTTCACAGTGACAAGGTGAAACAGTAGATATCTCACTTTTCTTTATCCAGAAAACACCATCTGGTTGCTGGTGTTTCGATGTGAAGTGAAGTTTATGGGAATTTTGCTCAGAAGTAGCAAACAAAGCTGGTTCCAATTATACAAGCGTATAATACAAGCCTGTGGTTCTGAAAAGGTATGATAAATGTGCTATCTTCAAAACCGAGAAGATCTGGTCTGGCCTTCTCACACAATAGTTGTTTTACTTCTTAACCCAACTCATAAATTGATCATTATGGGGGAATTTTGCCATCCTAAATCAAAGCACGCCCCACTGCCCAACCACCACCCCATATATCATGCAGGGTGTAGAGAATTCAAAAGTAAAACAAGCAATTAAACTATAAGAGATTCTCAGAAGTTGGCAATATATTGATATCTGGGAGAGATTACAGCAGTTTTGTGTGTCGAAAAGCACATATGGCTACTTGAGGGCCAAGGCCCCCATAATTGCACTTGGCCTGCAATCAATTATGTGTCAGGCATGTGGAAAGGCCACAATCACAAACAGAGAGAACAAGGAAGAAACATTTCTCTGTTCAAATCTGAAAGTGAGAATTTACTCAATATATTTCAGTGTTTATTTTCCAACACTGAAATATCTTTTTTAAAACATCTTTTTTTACACATTTTCTTTCGTGTTCTTTATTTAATTGCAATGGATAGTAATAATTTCAGCTGTTAATTGAACAACCACATAATGTTGGAGTTGATTGCTTTAGTTTGGCATTGATGCAGCAATCCACATGTCAGCTGTCCATTTAAAAAAAAGAGAAAAAAACTCTTATTTCAAAGAAATATTAAGTCTTTACGTTGATGGAGACATTACTCAATATACTAGCTTTCACTCCAAGTAGTTTCAATGCAGGATTGAACTTTCTGTCTCTTCAGTCCAGTGATGTTTTAGTTATATTTTCCAAATTTTTAAATATCTACCATCGTATACTAGATCTTCACTGTCTTGGCTTTTTAGTTTCATAAATTGTCAAATAGCAAAGAAAAAAAATTATTGATACATTGCGCTATTTCATTTTTTTTTTTTTTTTTTGAAATTCAGATGTTCGAAGGCAGTGAGAGTTTTTCTGTCTTAACGTGCCCATTGTTGCAATATTTAAACTTAAAGGAAGGTTGAAATGTGGTTTACTGGAGTCAGCACTTAAAGCAGATGGAGAATGTATTCGCTATTTGCATGTTGACTAAATCAGCTTCAACCTAAATTGGTCTATAAAAAGCGTTTAAGTGGTTTATTTTAGTTTCTACCTCAGAGTAGAAACTGTGCCAGTGTTAAGTGGATCCATCTGTAACTTAAGGTTGTGTAACATAGGAAGTGGTAGAACCCAAATCTGGTGAATGTGTCCTATTAAGGGAGAAAACTTTGCCCACACATACCTCTGAGTGTAGCAAACATTTTAAAATTAAATATATACTTAAATTGAGTTTAACATTTGTGTACTACCAATCATTTGATTGGTAGTACACAAAATCTATCTTTGTTTGCTTGTGGACATATAGCTGAGTGTTGATCACACCAAATCTGTATTTTAAAATGTTATTTTGTAGTGCAACAAGAGGCACAGACAGGAAGTGGATATTCTTTAGGCAAAGAGCCTAAACTTTCTGAACTTTCCTGTTGCTTCTCTTCTGTCAGAAAGCTAAATGCTGAGGTAAAACTGCAGTATGAAGAAAATCCTCCCCTTTTCTATTGCTGTAACAACCAAGAACCACAGAGCCTTGGCACAATTTTGAGGTGGGTCACTTCTCCCACGTATCAACCTCCACGCCACTGGCAAGTGCAGTGTACTTTGCTTCCAAGCAGCTTAAGACTAATTAAGTGTTAAAGAAAAGTGTCTAGCATTTATGCCATTTCTATTACATTTTAAATTATGTCCAAGAAGCCACATCGTTGTGTAATATTTTATAAAGAGTTCTCAATGTTTTCTGATAATCTTTCAGTTTTTCCTTGTACACTGTCCATTTTCACTAAAGACTAAAATTAAAAGTGCAACAGAAAGTTATAATTATAATCTTTAAAATAAATAAAATTTAGATTTTTAAAAAAAATATATACTTACAGGAACAAAAGTAATAATTGCAAGAGTAAAAATTATAACTTTGACTTTCAAAGTCATATATGAGATAGAAGGTCACACTGTTTTTCTATGGAAGCTTGCTCCAGTATCTCATTATCACGACTTAGAATTTCATAATTATAAATTTGAAAGTCTAAATTATGATGCTGGATCTCAAAACAGACTTTCTCATAATTGTAACTTTAGATGTCAAAATTTTGACTTTAACATAAGTGATTTTGAAAGTCAAAATTCTGTATTTTAAAGTTGAGATTATGACTTTTTACCTCCAAAATCATGGCTTTGAATCTATAACCTCGAAAATCAAAATGATCTCTGTATATACAAATTATTCATATCCTAATTATGACTTTGAAAGTCTAAGCTATGACATTAAAACTCAAAATGTTGACTATCTGTTGGGCTTTTTTTTCCTTTTCATATTAATTGCCAGAAAAATCAAAAGATATAAAAAAAAAAATGAACTTGGTTAAACATCACCCCTCAGATCACTTAATGTATGCCAAGTTACCAGCCAACTTAAGTACCACTTTTTTCTGTTAAGCTCAAGTTAAATTGAAAACAGAAAAAAAGGAATATAACGGCTTACCCTCATGAAATCACTTTGTGGATTAAGCATGCAAGTGCGCATGGTGGTGTTGCTGAAGTTGAAGGTGACCATGTCGAAACAGATGGCCTCAGGCACGGCCAGGATGAGAGACAGAACCCAAATGGTCACAATCTCGATGACGGTGAGGAGAGGGATGCCCACTCCCTGCACTCGGCTCCAGGATGCCACGGCTCTATACCTGTGTGACGGGCAGACGCAAAGACGAAAGTCAGAGTTGCACGGATAACCGAAAGGTTATTCATGATAAGCTGCTTCTGTTATTGTGGCTGAAAGATATTCAGGAACAAGATTGAGCGAAAAATAATGGCTGGATGAAAAGAAATCTGATATTTCAAATTCGAATACTGGAAATGTAGGGTTAAGATTAAATTTATATGTGAGAATGTGGGGTTCCTGTAACGTTTCAATAACCTGGGGTGACCACTTCACATATCCATTATATTATTGTGTCCCATCTGTGATTAAATGTGTGATTAAACTATAACTTTTAAATTCACATAAATTAGATTTTAATGTCAATTTTAGCTGCAAATAATCTCATATTAGTTTTTTCAGTCACTGATTCATAAACAGCACTGAAAAATGCCATTTGTTTATTAAATGCAACAGCTAACTAAAGTGACTTCCTGCCTGCCAGCATGCCAAACGCAACAAAATGCACAGTCAGCAGACAATCAGATTTTTAGAAATTTATGAGGCGAGATGATCAATTGTTTATTTTTAATATCTAATATTTATATTTTTGTGAAGCCTCCAAACAGGCTGGCCCATGTTGGCAGCAAGGTCTCTGTGTGTTGGCTTGTGTTTGCCACGCACTAAATAAATTGTTTGCTTGTTTGTTTCATTAATGGAAACCACTTGTCGAAATGTTTTAGTAAAACCGTGCATCAAGATTTTATGGCAAAAATAATATATTTTTCATGATACATTTGAATTTCCCTGTTGAACAACATGGCAGCATTTATATTTCACTAAGTGGAAATGTATCCACCTTTTCCTCTACTTGTAGCAGTGAAGTGATGCAAAGGTGACTAAGATAGATTATAATATGTACTCAAATAGATTTGCTATGCAGTTCCAGGAACAAATGGAGATGATGTGCTTTCGAATGCAACCGAACAGTTCCTGGACCTTCCTCATAATGGACGTTATTAAAACTGTCTGGCTGGTTGAACCTCAGAGCCTTTTGGATAAGGTTGAATCTCTTACAGCATCTGTGAAGCTGGATAGTGCATTAAGTGACATGTCAATGAACAACAGCACTTCAGGACCATAACTTATTCATTACAAAAATATTTTAAGGCACTATCAAACTCATTAGTATCCTAGCTATCAATACAGCAAGTAAAGTTGACTTCACAAAGTGTACATATTGCATAGTAGCACTTCATGTAAAGATGTGTAAAGCCATATAGTGCAGAAGCATAGCTTCACACCTAAAAAAGGAGAAAATGCAACCTTAATTGGAATATAAATACATAGTGTGGGGGAAAAAATGAACTGACCTTATGAGATAATTAGAATATGTTTTCATTATGAATCCAAGAATTTTTCACTCCCTATATATAAATATAATAGACACATTTATGTTGGATACTAATTAAAATGGGAAAGAGATGAGAACATGCTTTTTTCCTGCAAAACTAAATATCCAAAATTCCCACCGAAGATGTTTAAAGAAACATTTTAGAATGAAAAATGTTAGTTGATAATACAGTTTTAGAGCAAAATGCTTTATATTTGTTTAAAGGAAATTGCAAAGTGCAAACTAATAAATTAATGGCATTTGTAACTCTCTAGTTTTCCAAAATATTCATCTACATTTTTCTGGTGCCCTAAGATGTGAACTGAAACAAAGATTGGTAGCTTGGACTCACCAGCCAGTTGTGCTAATTTCCAGAAAACTTCCAAAAGTTGCAATATTTTTCAAGAAGTTGCAACTTTTATTCATTTACTTATTTGTTTTTCCTTTATGAATTTTGGTTTTGTTGTGCGTCCCCCAGAGTATCTACTAATATCTGATCATCTCTTTACTAACTGGAGCAAAGTGTCCATAAAAGCAATTTAATTTCTAAAGCATTGTACACTTCTTTACCAGGGGTTTCAGATGATTTTATAAACAATTGCTGCAAGAGGGGTTAACAGGAGCAAAGGGATATTTTGTAATCCAGCAGAACAAACTCATAAGTAGTACTGAGTCAATGTCTTTCCCAAAAGCGATCATCTAGTCTTCCTGTCATTGTTAAGGAATGTTTTCTATGTGGTTTCTTACATAAATAAGCCAAAAGCAAAAATAAATCTTGAGCAAAGCATTTCCTCTCTATGTGAAAGAAAGGATTAATTACAAAGGAGTGCCAAATAAATCAAATTACTTATAATTTGCTTCCCAAAAATGGGCTTCTATAGCATAAACGTTGTTCAAGAACAAAAAAAACAATATGTTGCATCTTTACAAATGAGGAGACACGACCATGACAGTTAAACATCAGTATGAAGGTATTTGGATTATATATTTTGCTTAAACTTCATTTCCTTTTCACTTTCCCTGCATATCAAACAGATTTACATTAAGGTTAATATTTTTCATGTGTTTGTGGTTCTGAGGAGTCTGACAGCACCGACCTGTCCACACTGAGGGCGCACAGGTTCAGCACTGTGATGCCAACGGAGGCCTTCTGTAGAAAAGGCACCAGCTTGCACAAACACAGGCCAAACCAGTGGTCATCAAACGGAAAGCGGGATGCCAGGAGCTGTGGGAAAGAGTCATTATTTAAACAACACTACACAATCAGCTGGTTATTTCTAAACACATATTGACTGATTTGAAAAATATCTGCATCAAATATCTGTACGTTATACGTAGATCTCTGGTTCGCTTGTGTTCAAATTAGTGGTCCAGAGTTCACTTCTTTGACCCAGATTAGTTAAATTTCACATTCAGACTTTAACAAACAAATCAGACTTTCTAGGCAAATGAACTAGAGTTGGGTTAAAGCGCGATAAACTGGGCTGTTGTGAATTCACCCTCTGTCTGCATAGCATAACATGAGCCAAGTGTTGGGCCACGGCACCATATGTTTGATGTGTAGTCATAAAATCTAGAGCAGTGGAGCCAATCTGTTACATATGCTGATGGCAAAACATTCTGTGGATTATGTTGGAAAGAATGCCACAGATACAGTTCTTTTCTGTTCTAGACAATTATAGCGCGTTAAGGTGTTTGAAGTCAGGACAAGTTGGAGATCCACCATGACGACGTGTGACGATGAGAGAAATACTGTTTAGAGAAGGGAAAGTCTTTTTTAATAAATCTAATTAAATTGACATTCTTATATAAATGATAATGGTTCAGCAGAAGGATTGGGAAAAGCTGAATCAAACTGTTCTTTCTGTGGATTCAGGCCCATATTTTAGTGTCAAACCTTCTCTTTTGGCTTTCAGACTAGTTTCTTGCAAGGGTGTTTATCCTTCTTGAACGTTTCCACATTTTACCATGCTTCAACCATAAATGTCAATGCATTTTGTATAATTATATGCACAATGCAGTGCATCATTGTGAAGGAGAATTTAATGGTTTTCAAACCCGTAAAGGTTTATTTATAATCGTTTAATTGCATGCATTGTAACTAGATCCTTATGCTGTGACCCCTCCTAAAAAGATTCAGGGCAATCAACTGCCTTCAGAAATCTCTTAATATTAAGTAAAATTACATTCAAATGCATTGTAGTTTGTGACTGATGCAGGTTAAAATAGTAAAGTTAATAAAAAAAAGTTACAAGGAGTGGTATAAAGCAGCAAGAATGGAACTACAGCTCATTGGGAAAAAAATGTGTCTGGAAGTCAAACTGACCAAACTAACATCTAAAGTTTAACTGAATTCTGTGCCATTGAAGTTTATATTCTAATCAAGTATATATTCATATAAACTTTACCATTGTTCTTTTCAGGTACTTTCCTCTCTTCAACATAAAAACAAAGGAAGAGTTTTCAGAAACTGTCCTTATCCCTAGGAAGAAGGGCCAGAGGGTGCAACCTTGTGGACGTGGCTCACTCATTGTTTGTGTGCAGATTGCTCCCCCCAGAAGACTTTTTGTTTCCTCTTTGCACATGTGTTGCTCAGACAACAAAGTCGCTTTGCCCCTCAGAGTCCCAAGTTAATTTTAACCAGGTGGCTTTCCTGACTTCTTTCTTTCTGTGCAAAACGACGTTCTTTTAATGTGGCTACACAGAGATTGGTGTGACTGATTCCTAAATCCCACCATCGCTTTTTATTACTACACAAAGCTTGACAGTGTTTACTGGCATAAATCAAGTTAGGTCGAAAAGGGTCTGCAACTGTTTAGCACATAAGTCACGCAATGTTTCATATTTTCAAGTGGTTGTAAAAGCAAACAACATTGTTATGAGTCACTTGAAACCACAAAGAAGCCTTTCTAAATAAAAAAAACCTGATTTGATCTGTTACTCTCATGCAAATTCTTAGCAACCTATAAATCAGTACCTTTAAATGACTGAAGTTTGTCGTACATACTTTACACAAACATGGGAATAAAAGAACTACAGCCTGAACTAACTGAAATCTCCACATGATTTATGTGCCATGTGTTTTTGTCAGTCATTATTGACTTACAAAAAGAGATGAAACAATCTAGTCTAGAAAACTAGATTTTTGTCTTCTGCTTTGTTTCAGACCACCAAAAACACAAGCTATGAAAAAGGAGCATGGTCATAAAAGTAATTGGTCTCTAAATCTAATAACAGGTTATTGTCCACTTTTTGGAGATTTCAGCCACAGTTGAGGGTTTTCAAGCATTAACATTCTTTTTAAGGTAACACTACACCTCCCAACAACTTTCACTTTAGTCTCATTAGTCCGTAACATATTTCCATGTTGAACTAAATATATGTTTATTAAGAGGTTTTAAAGGAAAATGTGAGACTGATCTTTGTGCTGTTGTTGGTTAGCAGAGGTTTTAGCTACGAACCATCCATTGGATGCCTTTTCCTGTCTCTTTCTTCTTGTTGCATCACAAACGGTGATCACTGGTAGAGAAGCATGCAGTGCTTCAGATTTTATTAGTTTATTTTAGTGACCTCCTGAATGAGTGACTGAAGCACTTTTGAAGATATTTTGGCAGGACAGCCACTCCTGGGAAGGTTCACTGCTGTTTCACGTGGATATTGATTGTAACTGTGATTTGCTAAAGAGCCAAAGCCTAAATTATTTTTAAGCCTTTACAACCAGATGAGTGCAAGTGACTTTATTAAATGTACTTGAAGTTCTTCAGACTAGGCATGATGTGTTGCTATTGAGATCTTTTAGCCTACTTCGTGCAGTAAGATAGGTTCTGTTTTGTGACTTTTTGATTCTACAGGCTAGGTTGTCGCATTGTTAGTGAAATTGAACCAAATATTTTGGCTCATATCAGTTAATTCGTAGGTCAGACATAGGTCCAGCTTAGGTTACCTGTCTTGAAAAATTATTTTTGTATTTACTCAGGTTATTTCTGTCTGATTTGTTTGATTGTATGAAATATTTAGAGATTATCTATTACACTTTCTTGAACAGGTTAGGATTAGTATATGGGCTATGGCATTGTTTTTGCATAAAATCTTTTTTTTTATTTGAAATTTTAGTCTGCTCCTTTTGGGCTCCTTTCAGATTGAGCTGTTATAGGGTCTCACTATAAATCCAAATAAGCTGCTGCTTACTAACTCAACTTTACACTTGCATGTGTAAATGGGTGTAAACAGAATTTGCAATTTTGCAATCATACATCTTTGAAAAGCACTAGTAAAGTCTTCTGCACAGTCAACAAGAATTCTCCAAGTGGTTTCTTAATGGTCATTTTACAACAAAACACTTTCCAGCAACCATTGTACGGTATTAAAACCAGCTGATGAGGTTTCTGGATATTTTCTTGGATAATGGCACAGTGTCACTCAAATTGGGAGATATATGAAACTAATCATTTTCCAGACACCACAAAAATGTAACTTTTTGGTTTTAGAAGCAGTAGGTACCCACATGGAAGTGGACTGTGAATTTTGCAAAATAAGTAACCAAAAATGAACAAAAAAAATCTACAAGGGGTGAAAATACTTTTTACTTATTTTTTACGGTACTGCAAGTGGAGAATTAACAGAAGTCTTTGTGTAATTGCTAAGTAAAAGACAAGAGGCATGCTTGACTCCAGCCTGACTCTTGTTTATTTTAAACAGTCATATCCGTTCTCCTCTCATCACTTATCTGACTTCATGAAACCGATAACGACCCTCCGACTGATTACGCTTTCCCGTCTCCTTTAAACCGCCTCCCCCTCCTTTTCCCGTCTGTAATATTCCTGTTTTATCTGAGCAAGTCTCCCTCATTGTTGCTGCTTTTCATCATATCAACAGTGTGCAACCTGTCACTCAGCAGTCTGGCTATGAGATAAAGTTAAGAACAAACATAAACACACAGCAAGGGGAGTGAGAGTGCTACCTTGTACGTATTGATCGGTATAACAATGAAAATGTAGATGAGGTCACCCAGGGCAAGGCTGGCGATGAGGGCATTGGGCCCGTTCCTCATGCACTTATTCTGGTATATAATCCTCAGGAGGGTGGCGTTTCCCACCAGGCCGACCACAAAGACGATAACTGAAATGACGGTGTTGATGTACTTAAAATAGTTGCTAATTGAGGGATTTGCAATGCACTTTGGAGGTGACACTGGTCTCTTCAAGACTGTATTATTAGCAGAGCTGGATCCCAAAGCTTGCATCTGAGCTCCCGGGACAAATGAAGGCAGATCTGGACTGGCGGTGCTGTGGAGACCTGAGGACTGGAGGGTGGAGTGGATGACTGGCAGAGAGTCCTGGGCTTCCACTTCCTTTATCTGGCACATTCCTCTGGCTGCCAAACAGGCCATTAGCATGAGCATATGCCGGGCTGTGGTCCCCATTATCGAATACATCGAGCTCTTTGATTTCACTGACTGGAAGACTGCCTCAATATGCTACAGCTGGAATGAAAAGAAACGAGAAGAACAGGTTATATTTTCGATTAAAACTAAAGACTAAAAGCAAAGTAATTAGAAATTTGAGGTGCAGACCCTTTTTTATTTTAGTTTTCCACAATGTGTCAACATAAACTATTGTATGTAATAGTGACACGTTCTGGAATGGTTGCGTGATATAACCTAAAACTAAAATTTCCCATTTTTTTTCAAACTTTGATTTCTGAATTTGATTTTGATTTCCTGTAACTAAAAAATACAAATGACAGATGATATCTTACGAATCTGACTTTTATTTCATTCATTCAGTCATTCCTTCTGTGAGTTGACCTGAATTCTGAGTTTAAATTAATAGAAACTGTAAATCTGTTTGTCAAGAAAAGATTGTAATTCTTCAATTCCATTCCAAACAATGGAATTTCAA
The DNA here is from genome assembly GCA_903067075.1 of Micropoecilia bifurca. Classification (NCBI taxonomy): domain Eukaryota; kingdom Metazoa; phylum Chordata; class Actinopteri; order Cyprinodontiformes; family Poeciliidae; genus Micropoecilia; species Micropoecilia bifurca. The sequence continues at coordinate 88,404 of CAEGAF010107013.1, read as the reverse complement.
GGAGTGCATCTATGAAAAAAATCAAGATTTTTCTCAGAAAAGAAGTTTTCAGGAACAGAAAATTTGATTAATTGATTAAATCAATGTATCTTCTTGTCATACATTGTGGTAAAGTGGAAGGGCATACATGTCTTTCAAATCTTCCTGTACAGGCCAACTAGTTTTCTTCCAGAATCATTCTGCATTTAGCACCTTCCACCTAAAACCAGCTTCTACATCCTTAATGAGAAAAGCATCTCCATAGCATGATACTGCCTCCACTATGTTTTTCTGTGAGAATAGTATAATCGGTTTTATTTCAGTTAATGTTTTCTAACACATATAGCGTTGGATGGATTTTCTTAAGTTTAGCCTCTCTTCTGCATAAGGCCAAAGCTTCTCCAGTGATGTAAAAAGACAAAAGTTAAGAAGGTTTAAGAGCTATAAATACTCATTTAGAATAAATGTTGAAGCATTATTGTCTCAATCAGATGCTTTCATGAAGACTTCAAAAAGGGGCTCACATATGGGAGATGTCACCTATAGTTATACTCAGACATTCAATACAAGACATCAACAGAGTGTAAGAAGCACATATTTTGCTCTCACTCATTCCTGTATGAAAATTCAGGAATTCAGGATCCAAACATCCATCCTGTTTGGATGTATGTCCATTTCTCGGGTTTGCACTTTTCGATTCCCACTGCTCCACATTCTCCCTCTGTTTTTGATTTTAAAAGTTTAAACATGTGGTTCTGACTTTGTTTAAACAAATAAATGTAAGCTGAGCAACAAAAGCATTAAAGTTCAAATACAAAGCCGGCTAAATTACAAAGAGGAAAAACAACACATTTAACTTCCTCTTTGATTACGCTCATTTTCACCAAAGAAAAAAAGACTCAACAACAAATTTCCTGAAAAATACAGAACAGTTCATTACACCGTGCTGCTAGTAAAGACTGTTAAAGTTTCAAACTCTTAGATCCACACCGAAGCCCATTTCATCATGCCACGGTGCTGGCAAGTCTTATAGCCTGGAGTTCTTCCTGTTCAAAGTCCCCGCTGTCACCAAGTACACAAAGAACTATTTAGCAGCCAGCCCTTCAAGTAGCATCACAGTTTAGCATCAGCATGACACTGCTGGGATCTGTGACAGCACGCAAACTGATCCATGCATAAATAATAAATACGTTTGGTTTTCACCTACCGCTTCTAAAACGCCTGCCTGGCCCCCTTGGAAACCGTCAGGCAAACTTTCAGCTGAAGCCCCCAGACATCTGTATCACATCACATGAGTAATTAACGCACTATCAAAGCTGCGCCGTATCCCACTTGGTTTGAGCAATGCACCCGTCTGCTCTGAGGTGCCTTCACATTATGGCTCAGAGTTTCCTGTGGAGAGTTTGCAGTATGTCTAAGTGTGTGTGCAACACTGTGCGTGTGTGTGCGTGTGTGAGAGCACCAGCAAGACACTTTGACTGGGTGGGATAGTAGTCTCCACCTCCCTTTGGTAACAGACTGGGCCCCCTTTGGAAACATCACCCTCCTTTCCCCTTTTTCTCAGAGGCACCGCCTGCTGACAGTCATATCCAGCAGCAGCAGCACGCGCACACACACACACACACACACACACACACACACACACACACACACACACACACACACACACACACACACACACATGCACACACTGATATAGGGGGGTATTTGGGAGCCCAGTGATCCTCTACTATGCCCCCTTCCTTAAATCCCTGTTACCTCCCCAACAGGCCTCCCCCTCCTCAGTCACATCCATGAGTTGCATACATTACACGCAACCATTTCCTCACACAAACAGCTGCAAAGGTCAGACTTTCAGAAAAGGAGACTGTCAGTTAATGTTTGTTTCATTTGAGAGAGAGGAAATAAAAATCCAACAAAAAAAGCAGACGCTCACAATCGATCAGTCTTCACTTCTACGCGCTCCATGTGTGGCCAAATTACAACACCAGGTTACGCTGCTTTGTTGAATTTCTAACAAACAAAAACAAACCAAAGTAAACAGAACATGTCAAACAAAGCCAAACAAATCCCAAACAGAGAGACGCGCTCCCTGAGACGGCGAGATCCGTGAGTGACGGATGGGAAGAAAAAAACAGTTAAATGTCAAGTACTCTTACATCAGCGAGCGTTATGGATTTCAAAATGGACCATCTATGTTGATGGGAGCTGAGAGCAGGAAGCCGGCTTTCAGATTCACTACAATGTGTCTTTGGCTTTGCGAAAAGGCTGACGCAGCAAAATGCTGGATGAGCACAGCCATTGATTTAAAATGAAAACACTTGTCAGGATTTACTATCCGTTTGTACATCTTTCAAATCCCCTTCAGAATTAAGTTATTAATTTTTAAATGTACTCTCTCTTATTTCTGGAAGCTGTAAAATACATTCATCTTTTATTCCAATTATTTCCCACTGAAAACTAGGAAACAAGTGAAAATCAAGCGTGACACTAGGGGCAGTGGACAGGATGGTCAAGAAAATAGCATTTATTTTAAGGTTTTTCTTTACCAATTCTGTCTCTAATTGTAACAGAACACAGCAATGCATCAAAGCCTTTACTGAGAGCCTTTCCAAACAAGCTGTGATGAAAATGTAATATTTATTATTGACCAAACACACATGATGAAAGAGAAATGTAAAAGAAAGGAAGAAACACAGCCAAACATATGCTGACACACTGCGAATGGCTGAGGTTCTTCAAAGTCAAATGGTGTTAAGAAAACAAGCTGCAATTTATTTTCTTATTCATTTCCTTATATTTATTTATTTTTTATTATGATTATTTTTCACAGTTTAAAATGCTTTAAACCAAAAACAACTATAAAACAATAACCATTACTTTTTGTTAAATTATATCATCACAATCAAGAGAAATCTACATCAATATTATTACTAAAAGTTCTAGATTTTTAGTCTTGATTTAAACAAACTGTGTTTTTGGCTGTTTTACAGTTTTCTTGAAGTTTGTTCTAGATTTGTGGTAGCTAGAAGCTGAATGTTTCTTCTCCATGTTTGGTTCTGGGGATGTAGAGCAGAACGAGAAAAACTGAGTTGTCTGACAGCCTGATGCAACAACATTTTGTTGGTGGTTTGAACCTAAACAGCTCTTTTCCGGTCATACTGAGCATTCACAGTGTCATATTTGCTCACACATTCAAATGCAGAAAAGCAGATTGTCAGTTTGGGGTTAAATGCTTTGCCCAGAGGCAAACTGTCATGTGGTAGGAAAACTGGACTCAAACCGACAAGTTTTCAATCACAACATGAATATTTCTTTAACGATCCACAGCCACACATTTTTGCGTTACTTTATGTGAAGTCATTTGGGATTATTCAGGGATAAAAACACACAAGAATGCATCATGAACACAAATTCTTCATAAAGTCTTTTTGTTTCTAGTGTCGTGCTTAAAATTAACTTTTAAGATTACGAAGTGGTTTGTTTGCGGAGCTGCTTTCTCTTTTTTATTATTATTTTGCAACTCTAAGATCCAGCTTCACCTTAACATGAAAAAATGAGGCATATTTTTAAGAAAAGTCCTTCAAGTTTAAAAAGTAACAATTGTGTGTATGACTGATGATGCATATTAGAATTTAACCTTTATACACATAAATGCCCTCAAGTGGTTAAGTTCAACTCTCCTACTATAGCAGCCACTCCAAGCATTCAGCACACCGAAGTGAGTTAATCTCCACAGCAGCAGCACTTATGTGTGGTATATTTACATTGTGATGCTAATGCTAAAGAATTTGTTGTTGTTGTCAATAAAATCTGTGGCAGACTGATTTAGCTGGAGAGCCCATTGCAAAAACTACTTCATAAAATGCATAGAAAGTCTATTAAGTTGCATAATTCACTAAATTCTGTTTGAAAATTATTCTTTCACGAAGCATTTTATAGTTTCTTTCATAATAAATTGAAAATTGTTGCACATTGGTTAATATGATAGTAGTTTACCTTCAAGGTAATTAGGTTCAGGTAATTAGGTAATGCCTATATTTACCACTATTTGAAATGAAAGGAATCATGTTTTCTTTAATTGTGGTCATGAATATCTCAAAGCCTTTGAATTAGTTATGGTCAGCGGTTGTAAATATTTTATTTATTGGAACGTAATTTGCTGACAACTTAACCCTAGTTTTTTTTCTGTTTTCTTTCCTTTTTATTTTTTCCCAAACGTCCTCCGAATGCTGGCAGCTTCCGTGACATTTTAACTTTTGGGGGGGTGTGGGGGGTTGGAAAAGTCTTTGTTAGTTAATCCATTAATATATAAATGATGAAACCTTTACCTGCTCCCAGTTGCTTTGGCTTTCATGTTGTTGTTGTGTTGTTGTTTGGATCGTAATCAGGTATTAATGCCATTCTGTCTGAACTCAAAGATGGCAGGCTGCCTGGTAATTCATATGCTTGTTCTCTGATGGCATCTGTCGAAGTGTGCTCTCTGCATATTGGTACATACCCTATGGGAAATTTCAATCCAGCCCCAGACTGAGTAGGATGTAAGCAATTTTATAACTGGGACACTTGCGCAAAAACAGAAAGAACAGAGCGGGGAGCGACTCAGTAAGGAGAAGAAGAGATGGAGAGGGAGGCTCAGAGAAAGAGTTTGAGGCCAATCCTACTGTGACAAGAAGCAGTGACAGAGTGAAGAGGGCTCAGTTTACTGCCTGGATTCATTAATTTGGGACATATGGCTCACACAAACAAAAAGTTACAGCACAGACAAAAACAGAAACTGGGAGTCTTCATGAACCATTTTCCCTCATGTTCTGATTACCCCAAGCACTTCATTTTAAAATGAAATATTAAAGATAAAATTAACAGATTCATCAGAGAAGGAGTGAATTCTTGACAATGGTGAGATGATGTAGTTGTAAGTGATGAAATGAGTCTTTGGATGTGATTGTCCTCCTGTTTGAAACTTTTCACAAAAGGCCTGAAACATTGGAAATAGTAAATTGGCCATAAACTAAAGGAAGTAAAAATTGCTCAACATGACTGCCAAAACTGCCTAAATGCCTAGTTTGGGATGATCACAAGTCATAAATGGTTATGTTTATTTATGTTTATTTTTAAATTCTTTATAGTGAGCATGCATGTGACCAATTAGCATTTCAGCTTTCGTACACTTTTGGTAAAATTTGATCTCTCTTCAAGCATTTTCATGGTATGTTTTCAAACCTTTCCAGCATCACACTGGAGATAAACACAATACAAATAAACTAATGTCACTATTTTATTACATCACTTATTACTGTTATTAACAATGTATTGTGATAGTATTCTACATAGCTGGGACAAAGTCAACTAAGATATAACAAAATATTACGCTTTGAAAAATTTCCTTCACACACCTACCTGACTGGTCTGAGAACAAAATACACATTTAAGAAACAAATCCACCCAATTTCAATAACTATAATGTATAAAATATAAGACAACCTTTATTTCATCTACACAGATCAGTCATTGAGCCATGAAAATGAATAAATATTCATTATATTGAACAGAGTTGTTTTTCTTTTCCTCTAAATGTTTATTATGACCTTATGTTTATTATGACAAAACTGTGTCCATAGAATATTGAGCACTTTCAATTACTTGGTGCAGAACTCCAGAATTTTGTTGAAATTCAAGCATTGTCAAATATTTGAAGCACCCACCCGGACTCTCTCTGTCTGTATGTGTTATTTCTGCAGAGAGGTTTAAATAAACTTAGTCTGTATTTTTTAGTGTCCTCCCACCAGTAAAGAGGCTGCAGTGCAAATTATATGGCACTGAAACGGCACTGGAACGTTTTGCACTTAAGGATATTCAACTTCTGCTTCATATCTCAGCTGCATACCAAGCATCAACCTCCTACAGCCCCAAAACACAAGCCAGTATAACTGATTACTCAGTTTTATCAACATCTTACATCAGGGAGGAGCCAAGTCTGGATGTAAGCATTGTGTTGTTAATATAACATTTAAGGTAATGTGCAAGGGGCCTCTAAGAACAATGTAATAGTTAGCTAATAAAAGAGAAGTTATGATTCTTGTTGAAGGAATATTTTAAAATATATGAATGGAAAGCATATGGATTATCAGGCAGCCTGTTATCCTAGAGTTGCACCACCTTTGGTGCCAGCAGCTCTGTTATGTTGTGTTTTGGTTTTTATTTTCTTTTTTTCAGCATTATGCCTGAATGTCATCACCGCAGTATTTAAATGTTTTAAGCACAGTTTGCATGAGCCGGACATTCTCACGTCAAATTAGTTTTTTTTTATAGATGCCAACCTTTCTGTGGAAAGTGAGAGGTCAGTTTCAGGCCCAGTTTTCTGTGTACATCACACTTATAAATGAGACCCGTGGAGCTTGAAGCAAATATCCAAACTCATGTCATTCAGGTCAAATAATCTGAGGATTGAAGCTAATATCTCTGCTGTTTGTGTGACCAGTTTCACAGCAGTCAGTGGAGGTTATTAAGCTTTCAAATTTATGGCTATGACACATTCTCAGACCTTCTCTGGAGAGCGCATAGATGTTAATATAAACCAAACTGACTTTTGAAAACATACAGGGCAGGACTACTGCTATTATTTCCAAACCTATTACTAAATCATATGTGTTTGCTGCCTTGATGCATTCCTAGTTCTGATCTGGCTCTCATCAGACAGACCCTGAAAGCACTGATAGGCAGCAGGACGCTCGGTTCATCTCACTGGCTTTACACAAGCCCAAAGTTCACAAGTGCATGGTCAAAATGTCTCAAAATATCTCCATATCAGGGGGACCAGCAAGAACTGTTTTGGAGGGTGGAACAAAGTTATCTTCAGTGCCTTTCATTTCCTAACAAATCTGTCATTTCTCTTATGTTCTTAATGTTATTTTTCAAATCTCTCAGGAATAAAACATACGCTTAACTGTTTCTGTGATCAACACTTTGCAGCCTTTTCCTCACATGGTCTGGCTTTTTAAAAACATCTGTGGACAATCTGAACATAGCATGCTACTTGTAAACACATCTGTGAAGGCCAAGCGGCCAAGACCAAAGATAACAAACATCAGTCAAGAAAGACTGAAGAGATTTCCACAATGAAACTCCACATGTTGCTCAGTTCAGTCACCTGAAAGAGATGTAAGATCATACATTTCAGCACAGTTTCATGCACTAAAATCAAAACGCTTTGGGGATTTTTTGTAAGCCTACATTCAGAATTAGACAAGTTTTTCTATAAACCAAAATTTGCCTTTAGTCTTTTTCTATTTTCAGGTTAGCTTCCACCTACCTCCTGTCTTGTTCCATATCTGTCTGCAACTAGCCATCAAATCCAGTTGCTATTTTGGTTGGAAGAGACTCGTACCTTATTCTCCTCCCCTCTCTTCAGGACACTTAATCCCTCCACTTATTTCTCTTGATTGCTAGCGGTGTTGTTGTTGCTTGACGTTTGGCACTGAGCCCATTTGGATTGGATTGTTTCTGTGCCTGAACAAAGGGAACCACTGAAGGAAATGTTTTTTATGTCTTGAGTAAATAAAAAAAGCTTCAAAAGCCAGTACTTTCAGTGAAAAGTATAAGGTAAGAAAAAAAGAGGCATAATTGATGCTGTCTTAATCAAGTTGCTGCATACCTGAGCAGAGATGCAAATGTTAACTTCTTGACATGTTCTTCTGTTCAGCTGGAAAACAATGCACTGCTGTAGGGACACAGTATTCATCGATATCAAGAAACGCCAAAGTTTAAAATGGCCAAGTTTTTATTTTTTCACATTCTTTCCATGATTGCACAAAATCTTTCTCAGATGAGATTCCACTTTGCTCTTTTCCTGCCTATTATTAATTCCTTTCACAATAAGCTGTTTTAAGGCCTCTTGTCAATTCAAGTACAAATAAGCAGTTTAACACAAAACCCTTGTCTTTTCCATCATCTACTTTAAACCAGCTGACCAAACAAGCTCTGCTTGTGTTGCTAGGTGACGTGTGAAGCTCAGCTGGAGTTGCTAAGTAATGTGCCAGTGTAGATCGTCATTTAATGATTTGGAAGTTTTTGAAACGACTCACTTTCCAGGCACCAAAACACGTTCATTTATAACCAAAAATGCTTTAGTGTTTACTTTTTATTTATTTATTTTAGGTGCTTGGACTGTTTCTACTAGGCTATTTCTGCCCTGAACAAAAAAAATATAAGCTGGACAGGTGGTCATCATTTTGAGTTTTAAAGTCATAAATACAAGATACTGAAGCAGAACAAAAGCAGCTTGACTTTCTAGCTCTTAATTATAATTTTGAAACTCAAAATGACTTTTATTCTCAAAATTCTAATTTTTATCCTTAAATTTATGCTCTTTATTCTCATAATTATTACTTTGAAACTGAAAATGATCACTATAAAACAAAAAAAAAATCGACTTATTCTCACATTTATGCCTTTTTATCTCAGTCATGACTTTGAAAATTGAAATTATTACTTTTATTCTTGTAATTATGAGATGAAAACTCAACATTTTCACCTTTATTCTCAATATTATGATTTTTATTCCCATAATTAAACTTTGGATCTCATAATTATAACTTTTTCTTAGGATTTTATTTTTTCTGTTATGGCAGAAATGGGCTTTGAAGTGGGGCTTGGTGCCCTTTACTTATCCAAGCACAGGCCCATTTATCTGGTCCATTTTTGGTTTATTGTGCCCTAAAAGAAGCTGCCTAATAATTATGCACACTTTGATATAAGGTGCTAGTCGGATTAGGCCACATCTTCCCTCGTCACAACATTTTTATGCTTAAATCATTAAGAATTCAAGTTTATCCAGCTTTGAGTTAGAAAATATGGCCAAAATAATCACTTGCTTCATAATGTTCACACAGGATGTCATTCAACTCGGATAAAAAGCAGCCCATGTGTCATCACATACCCTTAGAGGGAACAATAATAGTACCATCAATTTGCGAATGGCGCCTGCAGCTGTGATGCATCCAAACCCAAATATAAGTGTAATCTACCCTTTAAGCTTATGGCTATTACAACACCAAGCAGAAAAGCTTGGAATGCTTTTTGTAATGGCAGTATGGATATTGATTAAAGTGAAGTAGAAAACCTTGTTGTGGTTAATAAGAGTGTGGTGAGCTAAGTGTAACTGATGGGAACAAAATCAATGTCTATTTTGTTATCAGAATAATGTAATCATAACAATTATTTAATCCAAATTTATTTCCAGAATCCACACATTAACATGAATAATAAGTGTAAAAAATTAAAGGTGCCAGAATATGAGCTCAATATATACATATTAGAGCATAGAAAACCCCTCAGTACTCTATTGCTGTTTTGACAATAATTAAGAAAGCAAGTAGCAACCATCATTGTTGTCAATCAGTTTGGGAAAATTGTGAAGCCATTTTCAAATAAACTGAAGTCCATAAGTGAGCAGTTTTACAGCCAAAAAGAACATTTAGTGTTCCTACACTAAATGTAGGAACACTAAAGGAAATGTAGGAACACTAAAGTATAAAGTATTTATTGAGTTGAATTTTGCATGTTAGACTCTATGAACCTCAGTTAGTATATTACATTTAAAAGTTTGCTTTTTTAAACTCAAACCTGTTTTACTCATATATGAACATTACAGCACAACTTACTCTTGCAAACATTGTGGCAAGACATCCAAAACAATGTTTGTTAGAGAGACAGAAACAGATTTTTATCACAACACAATCATTTTTGTTCTAGTTTTTGAAAAACAAACACAGTACAATAATATGCTCTAATGCTTCATAACAACAGCCAAGCAGAATTGTTGGACTGAAGATTTTCTCATAATTTAGTTTCTATGCTTGTCGGCTCTGGAACAGTTTTGTTTACTGCAACTTTATCAAACAATCTGAATAATTAACTGTTTGATGCGTTTTATTTTTTTACGACTTTATCTGTGTTTTCAACACAATGCTTTTTGCTTAATGTCCTGTTAAAACCTCTTGGATTGGCTTATGTATAATTTGTGCTGTATAAATAAACTTGTCTTAGAACCTGAATACTTTGCAATCAGTCAGGCGAATATGAAATCATAGAAGACTGAAACAAACTTGGTTATTGACTCCAAATGCAAAAGTAAATCTACAAGGAAATTACTGAGGTGCCATAAAATGTTATAAATAAAATGTTAAGTAGAGCTTTTCAGAAAAGTCCTAACATATATTACGGTCTTGGAAAACATTAAGAACACTTGCTGCAGGTACAGTGATGAGGAAAATGAGCAACCATCTACTTTTGAAAATCTAGTAGGTTCAGATTTTTAAAAGTAGGATTTTTGGCAGCTTTGTGGTCCAGAACATTCAGGTCTGTGGTAACAAACATGTCTGGAAAACTGAATAAACTGAAGTACAGTGGATCCCAGCCTGTTCTCAATCCAGTAGTCACATATTCACCCATTTGTGTGTCTTTCTGTGAAAAGGCCACTAGGGAATATGAAATGACATAATAAAACTTGACACACTATTGGCTGTTGCTTGCATAGAAGCCAATTCATTAACACAGTTAAATTTTGATGCAGATTTGCTGTACTCTCAAGAGCAGCGATGGGGAAGACTGAAGATATTAAATCCTGCAGTAGTGCCAAGACGGTTTCCGCTGTGTGCATTAGTGCTTATTGAGGTATATTTGGTGTTTAAACTATTAAAATATGCAGCCGAAAGCATTTTTACATATGGGCTCTGAGCTATTTAAGCATTTTAGCTATTTACGGACAGTTGTCGTCTCTAACCTCCACGAATACCAGGAGTCCACTGTAATGCCTGGAAGAAATAAAGAGGCAAACATTCCTCCAAAATTATGTAAGAGTGTGATGGAGCCAGATAGAAAATGACAAGTTCAAGTTATTGATGCTTAAGGAGTTCAAAAAATGACATGATCAAGTGATGTAGTTATCTTTTCCAGTGACTACGCCGCCATCCATAGAAACTTTTCTTATTGAATTAAATCTGCCATGACGGCATTTTCTGTTGATCCATCCATCCATTTTCATTGCACCCTTGTCCCTTAGTGGGGTCAGGAGGTGCTGCTGCCTCTCCAGCTAACATTCCAGGTGAGAGGCGGAGTCACCTGGACAGGTTGCCAGACTGTCGCAGGGCAACACAGAGACACACAAGAAAAAACAACCATGCACACACCCACGGGCAATTTGGAGAGGCCAATTAACCTGACAGTCATGTTTTTGGACTGTGGGAGGAAACCAGAGTACCTGGAGAAAACCCACCATGCACAGGGAGAACATGGAGACTCCATGAAGAAAGACCAGGCTGGGAATCGAACCCAGAACCTTCTTGCTGCAAGGCAACAGCTCTACCAACTGCGCCACTGTGCAGCCACATGTTCTGTTGATGACAATCTAAATGACCCGCAGTGTTGTACTATGCTAGGTTTTACTTACTCTTTACTGACTTACATCAAGTTAAATATAACAATAATAACCAATTTTAGTAACTTGTTCAAAGTGGAACTGATGACAATAAGCTACATCAGTTTTTAAGTAGCTGGGTTTATGGTATGATAAATAGCAGGAATAAAATACACTGAATATTGAATTTCAAACTTCATAAAACTCAATGTTCCCAAAGATTCTCTGAATTTCACCCCCAGGAATCCAATAGGCTCTTTCGTCTTCATTTTATTGCTTTTTAATCAAGAGGTCATTGCTGTTTCCCTGCATCATCTGTTGCAAACTCCTGATTTTTACTCCTTCAGCAGATCGGGGAGCAACTGCTTGATTTGTGTTGTTCTCCCTTGAGTGTAGGAGTCGGAGACAGAGAGAGGGGGAGTCAAAGGTTAGCAGGGGAGAAGATCGACACCATCTGGCTCTGATTATGTCTCTGAAAAGAGAGATTTTATCCTCAGTGCTGCCTGAATGTCTGAACGTTTTGTTTCTTCTGAAACGTCATGCTCAATAGTTTTAATATTTACTGTAAGGATGCACAGAAAGCCTCTTCACTAAGTGCTTCTCATTACACTGTTTCTACAGAATCCATTGGATTGATAAAAACCAGCAAAACCTTAAATTTTGCGCAGTGATGGGCTCACATCCAAAAGAACCAATCACACTGATTAGCTGTGATTGCTGTGATTCATGAGCACATATGCATAGGTAAGCTCACTAAAATCAATTAGCCTGAAGCGCAAAACTGACCTTTGACTTTTGTAATGGGAACCTTAAACGGCCCTCAGGGTCAAAGGATACTCAGAGGCCCACCTGTGAAGACAATTAAAAACAGGAAGCCTGTTTTAACTGAGACACAAGAACCAAAATCTCACCGTAACACGTCTAACGGGCAGCTTTGAGATGCTTGGAACATGTCGTTATTTTTATACATGTTCCTCTTTCGATTGATGCCTAAATGGACAAATAAAAAGCTTTTGCCAGGGCCTATAGGAAGTGTTTAGGAAAGTGATTTCTCCCATTCTGTATTCCTCAGTGGTTTACTACTTGTTCCTAACACATTTCTCTCTTATTTTAAAGTATATCTGACGGTAGTTGCCTTTATTATTGTTGAAAATGGAAATATATATTTTTTTATATTTGATTTCTATCACATTGAACCCTAAAAAGGTTAATTAGACTCCGGATCTCCCCAGTTAGGATGAACCTCTTTGCCAGGCAAACCTGCCTAATCTTCATTGTATTCTACAACAAATTAGATGTTAATGCTTCAAAGTGTTTTTTTTCCTTCACTGTAGTTTGTGTTTTTTATTCTGCAAAACATCTTGGGTTACGCCGTTTACAAATATTATTACAGAAATGAGCTTACTTTGCTTTATTACTGATTTTTATCTTTTTAGATCAAAACTGGTGCAGTTATTCCCACCAAGCGGTGGTTGATCATCAAAGCATGGAAATTGGCGTCGCCTGGGTTGAGCTACTGAGACACAGAATGTTTGGAGTTTTGGGTCATTAAGAGCAGAAGTTGCACTTGCATGATAAAACATTTATTTTTGCTGGGTGGGCTTCCCTGAGAGGTTTGTTGAGGTTTGTTGATTAGAAAAACATCTGGGAAAACAAACACCACCATGAGAACATTACACGTGAAAAGCATTGCATTTAACCTTAGTTACTAGAAATGTATTAAATTGGATTGTTTTTAAAGCAGTTGGATATATTAGACCAGATATCTTCTCAAAATACAATTTCCTACAATATTTTAAACCATCAAACTCTGAAAATAGTTTTCCTGTATTAAAAAAATCAATTAATGAATATTTACAACAGGTCTTAGAACTGCTAAACGGCAAGTATTTCAGAAAACAAGTGATTTCCAAAGGGTTAACAACTCCTACGCCCAAAACTCGGTTCCAGAAAATAATGAGTGGACATCATCATCTTCGTCAGCTTCATTTCCTGAGCTTGTTTACACTGAACGTTCCTGCTGAAGTCACGGCTGCTGTAATTATCAGAAATGTTAGAGTTTAAAACATGTCAGATAACAGTTTGGAGTTCATATGTGACGATGCCAAGACAAGCCGAGAGCGAAGCGGATTGTTTCACTGGTTCCACAGCTAAAGCTCGTTTAGCAGAGATGTGTATGCGCCACTGCCAAAACTGTGGTAAACTTAGAGCGAGACGAGCTCAAGCAATATGTGTTTGGATTAAAAAGGCCGAATCCATTTTCTTCTTAGATGAGTACGTTCATACTGCTGCATATTTCTAGGGGTAGATTCATCAAATCAACAAATTAAATACTGTAATCTGATTCAGAATACAAACTGCCCTGACCTGTAAGCAGTCTGGGGCTGAACAGCCTCATGTGTTATCTGCTGCTATGTGAATGCTGTCCATTTTATACAGGAGTGCAAGTTAGTATTTGCACATAGGGAGTGTTTACCTATAAATACAAGTTCAAGTGAAGCTGTCTGAGTGTTCGTCTGTCACAAATTGTGTTTCTGTGTTGGACGTCTGTGATTCACAACAGCTGGATGAACACAGTGGGCCTGTCCAATCAGGAGGCTTGTAGACCCCAGATGTGAAAAGGTTTTTTTTCTACTGTGCAGAAAAAGAATTTAGAAGCAGTTTTTGGTGAAGCTTCTGATTGTATAATCACGACACATGTTTTGGTGAAGTAAATAAAACTAAAAAGCTCATTGATGATAGGTGGCTCATGCTGAGTTTAAAGTAATACCCTTATAGTGAGTTATTAGAAACCTCCAGCTATTTCTGATACAAGCAAACAAACCAACAAAAAGATAACCTCTAAGCTGTAGAGTATGGATTGCATTGTGTGTGTTTATCTGGTCATTCACAGTGAACACCTGGAAATCATCATGTCAAAATGGATTGAAATTTTTACTTTTCTGTCCAAAGACATTTTAGTACTGCTTCAATAAATATAAATCCATTTTAAAGTATTACTGAATTATTTATTGTGTGCTGGTTGGAGCTGTACTACTTAAAGCAGCTTGTGGACAGAAGAAGGATATTTGAGAATTGAAAACTGCTATTTGTTTGTGGGGCTCTAATGATGAAAGTGACATCAAAACTGGTTTAATACATGAAACCTTGTGACGAGTCTTTGGGCAATAAGGTCAGCTGTGATTTTTTTCTGCAAGGAGTTTGCATGTTCTCCCTGTTTACGTGTTTGTTCTCTCAGGATACTCCGGGTTCCCCCAAAGCCACAGTTCATATGCATTTCCCATGCAATGCATCCATTGCTTGTTGTGAAAACTACTTATATTCATCTGTTGAGCAATTGTTTCCAAAGTAATCTGTGGAACCAGAAACATAAAAGTGAAATATTAGAAAAAGTTCAATCAACCAAAACAAATTGTCTGACTGATGTGAAAGATAGGATTCTCATAATCTACCCCTCAGTTTCTCATAACTGCTCTGAATCTCATAAAACTCTAATGTTACATAGTGCAGCTAAAGGAAGTGTGATTATATCTGTTGAAAAAGAAAAATCTATACGTTGACTCCAGTCACAGACAAAACACAGACGTAAAGAACAAAAGATGCTAAGAGATCAATGCAAGGGAAACTTCACTCATCACTGCCGTTCTAAAACGTGATGTCATTTCTTTATCAATCAAATATGACTGTTTATCTGAGGGAGATAAGATCAGATGCGCTGAGGCCAGGAGATCTGTGGAGCTGCTACATGAGAGGCTTCCTGTGGTTAGGGACCCTCAGTGGAGAGCGGATTATGTGTTTAGAAGTCTTGGATCACAGTACAGCCTACAGCCGTTTTCTTCCACCTGCCTCAGCAGCCGGGATAATCACCCGAGTCTGCAGGGTCTCATCTCAAACAGGCTGCAGCTATCGATACGTCTGACCTGAGGATGGGCTTGATTAGAACCAGCAGGAGGTCCACTTTCAGCCATGTCTGAAACTCAAGATAGTTATTGTCCAAATTGGTTAGAACTATAACATTTAACAGCGTTTCAATTATGCAAAAGTTTTATGTAAAAATCCAACATACCTTTGGATTAGGGTCAATCTCGGTCTAAATTCTGCACTTGTAAAAAAATACTTAACAAATACTGAGAACACCCAAAATGTAGCAAAACCTGGACCACAAATATTGGGGACCACAACAGCTGAAATCCACAAATACTTCAGATACCCTCTAAATACACCTATAGCTGCCTATTATAATGGTTCACACACCAAATATGCCTTGATGCTTATTAATGGACATAGTGGAAACCTTCTTGGCACAATGGCAGAAGCTAAAATCCACGGTTTTCCTTTTCTCTGCTCTTCAGGAAACACCCAATCACTGTCAAAGAAAATGAATGCTGGTCCGGGATTGGTTCATCTGCAGACACCAGCTAACAACGTCTCAGGTGCCTAAATACCTAGAATTGCTCTCAGGTATCTCAGCTTTCTAAATGTAAGTTTCTTTGAATATTATTCTAAAAAAATCTGCAAATAGGCAATTTTTTCGTAAATAATTCTCAGAAAAATCCATGAATACTTGTTTTTATTAAACTGGATATATCTACCAAGATATGTTTTCTTCCTGAGGAAAGACACCCAACCCTCTAATACATTTGAACTAACTTTTGAGAGACTTGTAGGCATCTACCAGTCTGACATTAGTCTGCAAAAAGTTGTGAAAAGCGTCTAGATGTTGGAGGTGTTTCTTGGATGTTCACCTTGTTTTAAGTCACCTCACAGCATCTCAGTGAGTTTAAGATCAAGGCATTGTCTCTGCCACAGATTGTATGTGTCTTACTTCTCATCCAGTCCTTGGTAGACTTACTGGTAAGTTTTGAGTCACTGTCATGTCCAGTTCTTCCTCAGCTCTGTCATTGTAGATGAAAACAACTGACTCTTCCAGCTCTGTGCTTCACAGTTGACATGAAGTTCTTTTCCTGGAAAGCTGTGTTTGGTTTGTATGAAGTAAGTCCTTTGTTCTAGTGTCTAAATAATTCAATTTGAGACTTAGAAGTCCTGTTCTTTGGTAGCAATTTTTTTAATTTTAGCTAGCAAAGTTTCCTCCTTGCACACCTCCCGCAAGAGAGTTGTGAAGTTTTTTTCAGAAATAGCAGGCATTGATTTTCGTATTAAAGTAGCAAGAGCTTGGTGTAGGTCTTATGATGATATTTTGGGTTTTTGGAGACATTGGTTGGCATCTTTTTCTTTTCCAGTGCCTGTTGGTAGTTATTTTTAACAGACACAACCTGTCCACTATTGTCCATCCAGTGGAATGGATTATTTCAAGTTTTAGAGTCCTCTTCAAGACCCTTGCTGCTACAATCCTCTGTCTGTGTCCTGGTAACTTTGGTTGAGGTGCAAACTAACACTACAGATCATTGTGAACACCCCACCCCAAATGTGAAACATTGTGGTGGAAGAATCATGATGAAGGGTTGCTTTTCTTCAGTAGAAATATCCAACAAGAGAATCTGTTAAAGCTGGAAAGTGGTATGTGTTAAAATTACCCAGTCAAAGGACAGACTCAAACCCAACTGAGAATCTGTGATAGTTGATAAAATACTCTCTTCATCCAAAGCAACTGAGATTTAATTATTTTAAAAATAAGCAAGATGTTTTTCTGGAAGTGAAAAGCCAGCAGACATGTTTGGCCTGAAAAGTTGTTGTACAAAGTGTAGACTAAATGGAGGCTCAGTACTTATGAATGCAACATTTATTTTTTGGTGAACTGTGCAGCATATGTCCCTTTTTCTTCAAATTATGCAGAACTCGTTATTGTTCTGCCTCATAAAATCCCAGCAAAAATACATCAATACTTGTGATTGACAAAATGTAAAAAAGATCAAGGGATACAAGTCATTTTGCATCATACATTCTATCCTATTGCAAAGTAAATCTACTCCATTCTGCCTCCAGTAGTAAGATCCTGGCTTATTAGAAAACCTTTGCACTGGTTTTGTCAAAAGCAGAGCATTTTTTTCTCTCCCAAATGCTCAATTCCCATTAGGAAGAGATAGAGTCTCATGAAATATGTCCAAGAAAAACAGGCACCTCTGTGACCTGCAGGGACAGTCAGTGTGGGCTTTTAAATCCTCAGGGGATTTCTCCCAGCCCAAGCATGGGCTGAATTAATTACATTAGGAAAACACTGTGTATATATTGGTGTGTGTGCATCAGCAGCCATGTTATGCTTTCCATCCTTAGTTGGCTGTGTGTGTGAAATAAGAGAGCCTGTTTCTATTCATCTTCTTCATGTGTCTTCCAATTTTCAAATAGTCCACTTGCACACATGAATAAGAGGTGTGACATAAATACTGTATAAAGATGATGAATCTGTGTGAGTGTGTATAGCAGCTTGGTCTGCTGTGTGTAATTACAGAATAGACATTCATACGAGGCTCAGGAGTCAAAGCTGATGCAACTGAAAGTCATGGGTCATTGTTAACATCTCACAGTAACCTACTGCTTCATCTTTTATGATTCTGTTCTTGCCAAAGAAAAACGAAAAAAGTAATGTAAAATGGACTAAAATAAAGGCACGATTTAAGAAATGGAAATGTTCTATGATAAGAAATGGAATCTCAAGTTTCAGTTTACACAGATTTGGTGAATGAAACAATTTTGATATTATACAAAGGAATAACACAAGTTTTTAACATAATTTTTTTCATCCATTTCATCCATCCATTTTCTGTACACCATTGTCCCTTAGTGGCAGGGCCAGCCCAAGGCACAAGCAAACTAAGCAGCTGCTTAAGGCCCCAGAGCCACTAAGGGCCCCTCAGCAGAGCTTTTTTCCCAATAATTTCTGTCATTACATCAAAAACACACAATTTCACTTATTCTTTTTACAATAATATATATTTGATTATGTATGTGGAAAGCATTATTTTATGGGTAAAAAGAAAAAATAAATTGCTCTTGGGGCCCCCTGGTGGTCGCGGTAGGTACCGCATGCTCTGCCTGTATCATGAGCTGCCTTGCGATGTGCAGAGCATCCAAATGGTCAGAAGTTAAGTTAGCAAAACAATGTCTCAAAAAAGGACTTATCCTTCAGGGAGGGAGAAAAGAAAGAGGAAGAATAGAAAACAGCCAAGATAAAGGTTTGCTTTAATGAGCCTTGGTATTGTAATGTAATGTAAAAGATTAGTAAAGCTGCTACCTTGATAGCAACCTGGAATGGTCCAGTTCAACAGCCAAATATTTATGCTAGGGTCTTTGTGTTTGTGTGAAACTGATTTTAAACTTTAAATGAGTTGATTTTGAGTTTGGCTGATATGAATTTTTTTTTTGTCTGAAATGTCACTAAATATATCAAGAAAGTCGGTGAGTTGGCAACGGTTTGGTGAATATTGTCAACAGCAGACCTGACCTGGTGGGCCTGTCTGAGAGTCAAACCTCTCACTGCAGAGCAGAAGAGGATAGAGGCTGATTTATAAACCTTTGCTGACAAAGATAAGATTAGGGGATAAAATGGGCTTAAGTATTGGCCAATCACAATCCCCTAAAATTAAGGAAATCGGTGCCAAGAAATGAAATGGTCGATAAATCAGTTGGCCAATAAATTTTTTCTATTATACATGTATATAATGTAAACAGCACTGCCAGAGATGCAATAAGTTGAATGATCTAATGATCGGCCTGCTGACTGCAGCCAGTTCACATTGTTAGTAGAACTATTAGGCCCCAAAACCAAATTTTGCTCAGGGTCGCATGGAGGCTTGGGCCGGTCCTGCTTAGGGGTCAGGAGGGTTGCTGCTGCCTGTCTCCAGCTATCGTTCCAGGCAAAAGGCGGTGTCACCCTGGACAGGTTGCCAGTATTTCGTAGAATTATTTTTCTAAACATTTAGCAATTTACATTTTATTTTGTCAGCATTTTACAGGAAATAAAGCCTTAAAAAAAGATACATTTTTAACTTAAATCATCTAAAAATGTGACTAAGCTTGGAATTAAGTCACTAAAATGAAAGACTGGACTGAGGCCTGGGCCATAAAGACTTGAGACTTGACTTGTGGTCTGAGATTAAATTCTTTGTTAAAGTTTTTATCTCATAATTAAGAGTGAGATAATTATGACGATTGACCAAACCCCAATTGTCATAATCCTAAATGATGATTGTGGATTACGGGATGTTATTAGCTAATAACAGCTTGTTTATATTAGCTGTAGCTTCATAATAATGACCAGATAAATGTCTCTCCAACAAGACGTTGTAGTAAACAACTTTGATTAACTTAGGAAACAAAGTAAACTTAATGGTGGCATTCCTTCACCGTTGAGCTAACTGCAATAATACAAGGACACATGTATAGAAATAAAACCACTCAATTAAACTGCACCTTGTTAAATTCATGATGTTGTAAGTTAGACCTTAAAGTTTAATGTCTTACTTAGAATTTAAATGTGAATTTAGAAAATGGTTTCATTGTTGTAAAAAATTATCCAGCTCAGTGTAAAAAGAAGAAAAGCGTCCAAACCATATTTAGTGCAACAAATAACAACGGAGTAGACAATATTACGAAAGGCATAAACAGTCACATTCAGAAATTTAAAATTAACTAGTTTTAACCGCTTCCTATTATTTTTCCTTGAACCTAAATACATATTTGTATTTCTAATGGGGTAAATTAAAACACTTCATACATTTTTAGAATAATGTATCAACCTTCAACTGTTGTTTTTTGTATAATGAATTAATTGTTAAAATGTTGAAAGAAACAGCTAATAAATATTAAACAAAAACATGACTAGAACATGGAAAAAAAATATTGTCAGCATCTCAAAGAAACGCATGCTACAAATTTAATCTATCACAATAATATTTATATCCTATAAACATAAATGTATTTCTGGATTTTATTTTCATTATAAGTTTAAAGAGAAAAAGTTTTATTTTATTTCCTATTATGTATCTGTTAAAGTTTTTCCATATGACATGAAGTACAAAGGTGCGCAGAGCAATCAGTGAAACATGAAACAGAGAAAGTCTCGTCAGCGTTATGACTGGTTATGAATCCCAGAGCTCATAAAGTGAAAACAAGTCACTGCACTCTGACTGACTAAGGCTCAAAAGTCCAGACACTGATAAAATATCCTTTTTATCCACAAAATACTATGAGCCACTAATCACTTCCGGCCTTGAGCACACAGGAGTCCCAGTATTCTTGTTTTTATTTTTCTTTGTAGTAACTGCACTCTGAGGAACACATTTAGTACATGTTGTATTTTTTTACACATCACTTTCCCACAATTTTGCACATTTCAAAATTACTGCTAACAGAAATCCTTAAAACCCTCTTAAGTGTGTGATTTCTCCCATAGAGTGTGATCACTAACATCTCATCTCCTGAACTTACACATGGCAGCACTTAATCGGTAAAGCCTTTGAGCTCGGTCAGCGACTGCAGGGATTAAAGATAAGACATCTAATGGAAAGAAAACTTTAAGGGCTGACATTTTATGCAACATGCTAGCTAGCATCCAAACAGAGTTATAATGTGTTTTTAGATACAGACGTGTGTGTTGTTGATTGTAACTGGAAGTGAAAATTGTTTATTTTTTTCTTTTGAGAGGAAGGTTGATTTCCAAAATATAAGATGTTTGCAGATTTACTGTTAGCGAAAACAAATAAAATTAAAATGAAACTGTATAATAAATAACCTCACAGCTTGTGTGGCTAATGTTTCATCAAAGGAACTAAAGATAAAAGAAGAAACCCTCAGCATGGGTAAACTGAGTCCCGGCATCTGAAATAAATTCACTTTTGACAGAGCAGCTCCAGGGTCAAAATTTGGACTCTTCCCAAAAACAGCAGCAAAGCAAAAACAACAATGCAGAAGCAACACCGCAGCTTATTATACAACAGCACTGATCATCTCCACATGTCCATGGATGCTTCGGATGGTCCGAGGAATCTGATCTCCTTGATGCTTTTCCCCAGGAGGCAGAACAGCTGATATGTACTGAAGCATTCAGAACATGTTTCCATAAAATGCATATATTTAGAAACAAGTCAGTCATCCAGCTTAGTAAAGTCAGCTGTGCAGCTTCTCTTTGGTTAATCTAATAATTTTGAATTATTTTTGTGCGTCAAAGTGATGTACTTTTAAGATTTGGAAATGCTGCTGCGTTGTGTTCAGTTATTTTTGTTAAAGTTCAGGACTTTGAAAAGACCTCGAGTAAACGGCATGTTTGCAGATCGGTTAAAGACATGCGTGAGAGTTTTCTAACCTCTGTCAGGGTTCAGTGGGCTTTGGCTCACCGCCTGGAACCCAAAGCTCTGCATGACAAGCCGTTTAAATGTTTGGAAAAAAGGTCCTGAAAAATGCACAACAATAAGAGAGAGAGAGAGATCGTATTTATTGTTATAAACTGTTTTTACTATTTCAAATAAAACTAATGTGCTTCTCTCATTCTAGTCTTTTTCTTTGTCCTGTTTTCCCTGTTAGGTGTTCAGTTTTGAAGCTCATTCACAGAAAATGAGCTTTAAGCGTTCTCTCCCAGAAGCCTAATTTAACGTGTTTCCTGTGCTTGTGTGTTTCGTTTTGTTCTAACAGATGCAAAGGCTTTTTTTTATTTTTTGATGGTGATTGATTTTCAGGAAATAACCACTAGATGTCATGGTTGCTTGGTTTTCTACATAGTCGAGCAGTATTATCCCACTGCTGCAGGCTTTCTAATAAAAAATAATAATAATAATCAAGGTAGAAACTATTGAGGGAACTTTTGAATAGAATTTTGTCAGAAGTGTCATATATTACAAGTCTTAAACCTAATGTGCCTAAGACTAAATTAGTATTAATCTGCAGATAAATAAGCAAATAATTGTGTTTCATTTAATTCCAGATTAATTCAGTTTATTGTCAATTCAAAACAGATCAGCACTATAATCAGAAAACAAACAGATGCAGTTTATTTACAGACAGATGGTCATTTCAATCCAGATTTAAAGTCAACTAAATACAATAAAGTTAAAACCTGATTATTAAAACTATTACTCCAATTGATAAAAGGTTTTCCAACCAAGGAAACTCAACTAATTGCAAAAAGTCAGATTTTGCAGCAAAAGCTCTTCATCTTGAATGAACAAATTTTTAGTAAATGGTTCTGTGTAGTAATTAAATGCACAAGGCATCTAAGCCTGTGCCTTTTTTTATTTTGGTTGTCAGAACTGAAAATACAAATTTTATGTAATATTAATTTATTAATATTTATCAGTTTTACACTGAAATAGACTGCAACCTATTTAGCCATTCAGGAAGGATGACAACAATTATGTAACTTGCTAAAAATACAGATATTTTCCATAATTGAACACATATTTTAAGTTTAAGATTAATGAAAGGACTTGTGACATTTTTTGAATGGACTGAAAAGCAATAGTTGACCTTTTAGCTCTAATAAAAGAGATAATAACCTTAAATATTGATTAAAACAATATGGAGGAATTAAACTGCAGTTATCGTAACTAACAAACCAGTTTGTCAAACTCTTTGCGTAAAAGCTAAAAAAAGGAGAAAAGTCTCTATTGCTGCACTCTTCTTCTATAGAGTCAGAACAAAAGCATGATTTCTGCCCCTCTTCAGCTTCAGCCCCCCTCTGCCTCCACCTCTCCATCCTGCTCCCTCCATTTCTTCCCTCTCTCTCTACACTTCTCTTGCAGCTCATCTCTCCATCTCTCCAATTCAAGTCAGACAGATGCCTCTCCGGAACTTCAGAGCCGTGGAGTGGAAGTGATGAAAGCCACAAGCTCGGGTCCCACTGCAAGACCCCAGCTACTCGTCTGCCAGCGCAAACTCCCTCATTTAGAAGCACATCCTGGAACTGGGGCTGCTTTTTAATTAAAGCCTTGGTGGATTGGGCGAGACCCAGTAGAGGTTTCGAGGGGGAAACTTTAAAGTTGCACTTGACAGGTATATTTAAGTTCACCAAGTTTGACCAGATGGAACATGTATATTGTATAAGTCTTTGAATATTGTGGTGGTAGGGTGGAAAGAAATATATCAAACAAGTAAAAAGTAAAAAAAAAAATCATGGAGGGGGGAGACTGAGAGGGGAAAAGGGGGGGAAAGTGGCAGGGATGAGGGATGTGTGGATGGAGGCTGGGTAGGAAGCCAAGAGCAACATGGTTGGAGCAAACGGAGCACAGACTTCTGGGTGGATCTTAGATGTTTCTGCAAGGAGCAACTCAGGAATTCACTCACTAAGAACCCCAGTCTTTATCTGGCAGCAGATAAAATGAGACATTTGAAAGACTTAATTGTTAATATTCATCAATATGTCTAATTATTCAGAGAAAAGTGAAAAATGTATTAGGGATTTCTCTGTAGATTAGTGGAGTGGAGACACTTTTAAAGTGTCTTTTTATGATTCATTCATCTATCCGGTAATCATCGGCATCACAGCTTTTGGACAAACCGCTAAATCAACTGATTAAAAAAAGACAAGCATGCAGTATTGATCGGTGCTCCCTCTGCTAAGTGACCTTTGGGAGACACAGCTGTTGATTGGACGAGGTTTGGTAAAAACATTGCTTCATGTGAATGTTCAGCGTCCAATATGAAGTTTCTAAACTCTCAAAGACGAGCAATTTGTTGCTGAAGAAACGGTTGCATCTAAAACCAGAGAAGAGATTGAATGTTTTCTGCTTTTCAGCCGGTTGAAAGGTGGATTTGTAAATCTCTGACGGACTTTATTTATTTATTCCTTTTTCAAAAATAAGCCATAACTCTTCGGGGCGCTTTGCTTTGCTCCTGTTCTCTCACAGAAGAAAGAGTGAAGTGATTGCTCCCTCTAGTGAATTGATTCAGAAACACCAACTGGACGACAGAATTTTACATGAGCTTTAACATCAATTTATACAATCTCAAAGTCCTGTCTATTCTACCGAGAAACAGAAAAAAACTATCCGCAAGTTTAAATTATTGTAGCCGGAGAACATTTTATTCATGAGGGCTCAGATGGCCAGTATTTTCCCTAACAGAACATTTCTCACCGTTTAGCTGGAGCCCAGCAGAGTTTTCTAATCCCTCTTGATCACATGTTTCATTTCCATTCTTTTTTGCTTCGCACAGATGTTTATGACAGGACTAAATGCATCCTGAGCAAGGTGAATGTTATACTTGCAGAATGATATACATAGTCTTATTTCAAACAGGTTTTATACAGCAACCTTCTTTCATAGTGTCACCGAAATCAGATCCCAGAGTGAAGCAGAAATTAGTACATGTGCTTATTATTTCTAGGAAGGAGTGCTGCATTTTTTCATCAGCAGGAATTTCAAGAATTAAAACACTAGCTAGAGTTTTGATTGTCTTTTTAATATGGATTAATTAAATGCAGAGTGATATAGTTCAAGTGCTGCGTTTTGATCATTTTAGCTGGTGAAAATCTTTTCTATGATTGCATATGAGCAATAAACAGGGACTTTGATGCAGACATATCGGCCTGCTGAACCTTGTCTGAGAAAATACGATAGATCGTGATGTCAACAGGAAATGACCTCAAATCATCAGACATCGGAAAGATATCCATCTATGTGCATACAAATGTATTCAAAGACACACATGGTCAGTCCTTAACCGAGTCTGTGTATTACAGTTGAAACTGTGTGCTTGCTTCTCTCTCATTGCTCATTTATTCTGCAAAACATCCAAAACGGCAAAGTTTTGGATGTTTTGCAGCAAAGCAAAGCAATTGTGTCAACAGTAAAAAAGTGTTAAATCACCACACAGACTGCAGACTGAACTTGTGTGATTTCTGCTGGGTCTTAGTCCTAAAAACTGGTTTTCTCTGTTAATCAGCTTGGTCATGCCTGCATTATTTATAGAGAAGGGCCTTCAGGCTCAGAAGAACCAGCAGCACTTTTCTCCATCATGTCTGTGGAGAGTTTGGTTCTTAGGAGGGTTCAGCTTTTAGCTCAGTTCAAAACTAAACATCACCTGTGATTATAGACCAACAAACAGTCAGAAACAACCCCTGTCACTTCACTGCACTGTGAAAACATGACGACTGATTGGTTTTCCGTTTGCAGCTCTCTGTAAGTCTGATTCCCTCACTTTCCCAATGCAAAAAAGGCAGAAAACTTTGGTTGGATGGTGACATTTTCCACAACATATTTGAGCTAAAGTCAGAAAAGAGACATTATGTTTAAATATCACAATAGATTCTCATTATTTCTCAGAAAGAGCCAAGCAGAGGCCAAGTCAGATTAATTCTTACCATTTCTTTGCTGTAAATCTGAGGACACACCTTGACTTTCAAAGATTTACAGAAAACTTAAAAATCTTAAAGAAGGGCAACTATTGAAAACAAGAAGCAAACCATCAGGTGGTGATAATTTGAATAGTTTCTAAAAATTAAAGTATTTCGGTCTCAATTCCAATAAAATGAAAGGGATTTTATTGAAAAAAAACGTTACATTTATTCTACAAGTGAATATGACTTGGATAGTTTTGGCTGGATTTTTTAGTTGTATCCTGTTGAGAGTTTAAAAAGATGGTTTATTTGTGTGAAGTTGTGAGGCTGATAGTGGTTTTTGAAATGACTCTGAAGGACACCTCTAGTCAAAAATGTGAATATATCTTATCAGACAACAATACAAAGTATATAATAAACATTAAGGATTTCTTATAAATGCCATCTGTTTGTCTGGCTGTGAATTAAGCCAGTTTCCTCTCACACCTGCAGACTCCAGTCTTCATCTGACAGATTTTTGTTGCCGACTCTCTGCTGACTGAGCTCAGCTACTGCAGACAGTTTTTACAAATGTGAAACAAAGAGGTCATCTTTAACCTAGCATGGCTTTTGACATATTCTAGATCTTTGAGTTAATGTTGTTTATCCCGTCTTTCTTTCCACCTTTTTGGCACATTAATGTGATTGTAACATTTTGGACTGGAATCCCACAGACAGTGTAAAGGAAATAGGTGTAATAAACCCTCCTGTATGTTGTCCCAACAGGAGTTTCTGCAGGACGGCCTGCTGCTCTCCTGCATGGTGTTGTCACAACCACAGGACTGTGTGCAGTTGGATGTGAGTGCGTGTCTCTGGTCCGGTTTGCAGGGTGTGGCCAGCAGGTGTGTCCTCACAGCTGGAGCTCATCAGGTCCCATCAGGAGGAGCTTAAAGAGGAGCAGATTAATTGCAGCAGCTGCCAGATTGCTCTGGTAGCAGAATTATGCTCCTGGCATCTACTTTTCTTTCTGCTTTTCTAGTCTTTTCAACCATTTTCCTAAAATTTTCTCTGTCCCTTGATTTTAATGCTTCCTGCTTTCAGGAAGACTCACCTCAATATTCCTTCCTGGAATATCCTCTATGATTTTCTCCAATGTACCTGGAGGGATCCTTCATTCACCTGCAGCTTTTCAAACGTCTCTGTAGTGTCGATAGTTGATGCTATATTACAAGGACCTCAAACCTCAACAATATGACAGGTGTTTACTCAGAAAGCCACTCAGTGTTTTGGTATCTCACTAAATATTTGCACAGTTTGTCATTTACATAGCTGGTCAATAGCTACATTTCTATTGACCATTATTGCACAATTTGACATTTCAAAAATAAATTTGCTTAATGGAATCATGCAATTTTGGAGAAAAAACAAACCAATTTGTAGGTAAAAAAAAAAATGTGGTGTTTTTTTTTTGGTCATATTGAAATTGGTTAATTTGATTAAAAAAAATAGCAATTCAAACACTTTTTTTGCATCACATGAGTCACAGGTTCAACATCCAGATGTTGCCACTTTTGCAACCATGAAGAAGAAAACAGGAAGTAGTTGGAGTTGGCATGGTTTTTAATGACTTATTGGGTAAACAAATTTTTTAACACATGATTTTAATTGTTTCTTATTTAATGGAAATACCTTAATCCCAAAATAGTTTTTTGACATTAGTGGAACACCAACAAAGTCACACATTAATTACATTCTTAGAAGAAGTAGTTCTTCTAAGAATGTAATTAAAATGCATCTCCATTCAACTTTAGAGAGCATGCGTGAGAAGAGGCTTGTCAGGTTAAAAGTATGTCACCATAACAACCTGTAAGCAGAGTTTACATGCTTTTTATCCCATTTCTGTTTACAGAATGTTTTTATTCTTATCCTAAATGCTGTTTTAATTTATGGACTGAAGTTATAAAGCATCTTTGCTGTAATACTAACAACTCAGTGTTTTATACTGCAGATACATTCTCACATTTGCACTTACAAACACACACATATTTATCAAGCGATGCGTAGAGCAGTAGATGGCAATAGCTGGAAGGGAAAAATCATCATAATTAACAGAAATAAAAGTTGGAAAACGGTCGTTGTTTGTAATTAATCAACATAATGTGTTTCACAACTTAATGAGAAAGTTTTATAAAACATAAGCTTTACTAAATGTGATTAAATATCTAAAATGTATCTTTTTTTCAAGAGAAGATAATTGATCTAAGCTAATAAATAAAAAATAATTAAGCTCAATTTTAAATATTTTTCCTTATTGTTAAATCAGAAGTCTGTGTTTGTACCCCAAAGACCTAATCAACACCGATGTTGAAACATAAAACTAACCTTTCATGGCCACGACTGCACTTTTATACCAGTTTCATACAACCTGAGTTACTATTTTAATATTTTAAGTTACAGGGCAATATTAATTCACTTCTGCCATAAAGGAATTGGGAATGTGGTTTACCTTGATGTGTTTTGATTTATTCTGCGGGCCCTGAGGTTATACCGGTGAATTAGAGCGCATCAATAAGGAAAGGCCATCTCCCCTATCCCAAAAGTGATAATTACCAACATCACTATTGATCTGACTATTGATGCATTGCTAATTGTTTCTTGCAGTTATTTATTTATCTCCATCTCTGGTCACACGAATATGTTGACCTTGTGCTGAAGGAAACTTAAGGGTTGTTCGTTACAGGAAAAGTACACATTCGGATTCTGCTTAATGAATTAAAATAGCGAGGGCTTGTCTTTTTCTCAGTTTGCAGGATAGAGGTTAGTTATGATCTCATGAGGTTGGAGAGCACCAGCAGAATGGCAATGTGAGCCGAGACGGCATCAGATGATACCACAGCCTTGAAGAGCAATCTTCTTGAGAGTCTCCACGGACATTTCTGAAGGTTCAGGGTGGTTGTGTATTGATTAACTACAACACCACATTATCAGAGATATAGAATAATAATGAAGATTATTCATCATTAAAGGCCTTTTGGATTTAAGGGCTTAAAAAATGTATTCATAGCTCCTAAATTGGTTTTTCTACTCGATGGTTCCAAATGAAACTCAAGGTCTCTTGACTTTGGAATCACATTTGGGATGAATAATGAAGGTGTAGATTTAGTAGTTCTTCAAAGAATTTAATCTTCACATTTGTCTAAAATCATAGCTTCACTCTCTACGCAAATACATTTAGCTCATATGTTTGTGCTTATATTAACCGCGATATGCTGGCAGCAAAATAATAATCCGCAACAACCTCACTAAAAGGTTGTTTTTTAAAAAAAATTTTTTTAGCAGTATTCTTAACAAGTACCTGCAGATCTAGCCAAGAGTCACCATAGGCTGATTTTCTACATCTTCATGAAGGGAATAAAACAGATATTTATCTTTTGTTTCCTTGTAAAAAGCTTATATTGTGTTGTGTTGAAATCATGGAAACAGAAGGAAATGAGTCTTTTTCCTGCAAATTTTGTGGCTACCAGCTATATCTCAGATTTCAGTGCAGGACGTAAAACAGAGTATGAAGCTACAGTGAAAACTGTACAAACATTTAATGCATTAATTTACATAGTCATTTAAAATGCT
The DNA here is from genome assembly GCA_903067075.1 of Micropoecilia bifurca. NCBI lineage: Eukaryota > Metazoa > Chordata > Actinopteri > Cyprinodontiformes > Poeciliidae > Micropoecilia > Micropoecilia bifurca. The sequence goes on along the minus strand of CAEGAF010107013.1, from coordinate 59,179 downwards.
TCAACGTTTTAAATGACATACATTTCAGCAGAGACGTGTCTACAATAACTAAAGGTTTTGTGTTGGTTTTACTGGATTTTTTATCTGCTTGTCCATCAATAATACCCTTTGGTAATAATAACAGTTAAGAAGGTAATAAACATACTTTTCCCAATATAGCCCAATATTTCTATATTAAAACATGTTTTTATTGGGCTAGTGAAATATTCTAAATGCTATATTTTTATTAGGTCCAAGGGGGTGAAGAATATTACACTTCACGTTTGACCAACTTATACAATTTAGATTTTGAACACCTAATCAAATAGACCTAATCAAATCAATATAAAAACACAGTTACATTTTTCACCACCCAACCATACATCTTTGAAAAGCAGAAGTAGAGCCTCCTGTAAAACCAACAAAAATGCAGCGAGTGGTTTCTGGATGGTAAGTCAATGACAAAACACTTGTTTTTTCCAGCAGCCATTATAAAGCACATATAACAGTAAGACCAGCTGACAAAATGTGCTGGAGCTCAGCTTAGGTTGCTAGGTGATAGGCGTCTCTCTGCTGGGATTACTAGGTAAGGGACTAGGTTCAACTGGAGTTGCTTGATGAGGGGGTGTGCCTGCTGATTTGTGATATTATATTCATAAGATTCATTCACACCAAAAAACAATTTATTGTCAAGAAAAAAAGCTGGGTGATTTTTGACTTGTAGATAAAGTTCTATTCTCTTTCTAAGGGTGTTCTTTAAAACTATTCTCTTTCTAAGGGTGTTCTTTAAAAAAAGACAAGTATACTGTTTTCCCCTCATTTTTTGGTTGATAAATTCAAAAAATGAATAATTTGTGAATTTTAGCATAATACCATGACTCTGTGTTATAGCTCACAGCTGTTTGGAACATCTTCTGCATGGAAACACACCTCTTACATCCAAATGTAATGTGCATACAAGTGTGTGTGTGTGTGTGTGGGAGGTGGTCACTAAGAGAGGCAGCTGGCCCTTGCCAGAACATCTGGTACCTGTCACATCATTTTGTGTGTGTCTGTGCGCAAGAGTTTTTCATTGGCAGGACCTTCCTGGTTCTGCCCACCCATCAGGTACCTGTTTAGACTGTTAGTCAGAGCAGAAACAGCATTGACTGGCACTATTTTGTTATCTAACGCTAGGAGTGTGTAAGGCCTGTGTCGCAGCAAGGTGGCAGAAAAATGTCCTTGAAGAGCCCGAAGCATCTCAACACATAGCAGACGCTGCATATTGCTTTGGATCTCATCCAAAGACTGAGGTGATGATGTGAGATGATGTGACATCCATGGCCTGAGGAAGAGCTTGACTGTCTGGTTGCTTCCTCGCTGCCATTGCATGGCAGTTTGTCATAAGACAAACTCTTGCTTTGACTCACTGATGGGTGATAAACCAACGCTTTTCTACACATCCACATATTTACAAAAGATGTCAGCAGTTGATGATCTGAAGGTAATTACAGCGTGTTTATTTTCTCCTGCTCTTCCTCGTGTCTCTGCCTCCAACTCCCGCCTCTGCAGATTGTGAAGCCGTGCCTCTAGCAGTGTATTGCTGAAGGTGTGTTTGTGCTGTTATGCCCTCTGGCTTGGCTGCCAGCTTACTCCCACTGATCTGAGCCAGAAGGCAGACTGCCGAGGAATACCGATCACCTTGCCCAGACCGAATCCTTTGAGCTCTCTCTGGCATCTTTCCCCCTTCTGCCAGTTTCCTCCTCTGCTACTCTCTTCCCCCTTCTGAAGTTGACAACAAAGACATCCTCAGGGTCCTCCTTGATGTGAGACCCACTCTTGATCTTTTTCCCTATGTTTTTGTACCTTATAGTTGCACTACTTTCATATTCCACTAGCACAATATTTACACACCTGAAGACAAAGAAACAGGGGTGTTTTCATGTAGAAACCCCTGCCAACATGATAATCACCTGAAGAGCTGCAGTGGTCACACTGGCCTGACAGATGCAGGACATTAGTGAAACACTTGCTTGGATGTCTGAGCATCCACCCATCTATCCATCCACCCATCCATCCACCCATCCATCCATCTATCCATCCACCCGGTGAGATTCATGTGTCAGTGCCTTGTCATTGGACTGGCTCCACTGCTCATCGTTCTTGTGTCTCTCTTCTTACCCCACCTCACCCTCCAAGCCCCCAACACCCCACCACCAACCTCCAGCTTCCATGAAAAGAAATCTCTGAAGAGCTAATTAGTGGTGGAATGGAGTCCAGGAACAGCCAACGGAGCTGAAGAAAGGAGATTGGCGCTGGAGCGCGCTTTATCGGTCAGGGCCTGACAGAGGGGTGACAGTGAGTGGAAGCAAACCGCCGGCTCACAACTGACAGAGACAATAAAGTGAGTCTCCGAGTCGGAGGGGAAAAAAGAGTGACAGACAGACAGGTGACGTAAATGTGGGCCTCCAGGGTCTTTCTTGTGGCCTAGGCAGGCTGCAGTCCAAGTCACTGAGGGAAGTTTTTCTGAAGCAAAGAGACGTGTGTACTGACCAACTCATCTTTTTTTGATTAGGAATGGTTGTGTATGCGTTTTGATAGTTTGCTTGCGTTGTTCAGTTTATTTTGTGTTATAAAATAAGAAACAGATAGGACATTTTATTTTATTTTCCTCGAGCTGGTTGGAGGCAAAGAAGCAAAAATAACTTCACAGACAGAAGTGAAACTTTAAAATACTTATCTCCCCTCTGTCTAAATGGCAAAAAGGTAAACAAAAACATTGCAGCACATTTAGAAAACACATTGTTTCTGTCCGTACAATTTTAAACATTGGAGGACTTCCTGGCTAACAACCTCTCTTTGCCATTAATCTATTTCTCTGAAACATATATTTTTTTGATGAACTCTGTGCATCCTAAGGAAAAAAAAGTTCATTTTCATGAAGGTAAAAACATTCAAGACATTCCCATTTAATCTGTTATGAGCAAACTTGATATCAAAAGTATTTAATTACAGTCAAATTAATAGTAATTACAGATAATGCTTAGTATTTACTCGACTGACAACTATCTTACATGGGACAAATTCAAAAGTACTTTGATCCCAAAGGGAAATTAGATAAGACTAAACTTAATAATAGTTAATTGGCTACTTAATTAATTAACGAAGATTAACTGAGTAAGACTAGACCAGTATTGAATATACATGCTATAGGACTAAATGACCAAAGAGTCAGATCACTTTTGAATGTGAACCAAATGAGGAGAGATAATGTTAAGTGCAGATAAGCAAAACCAGACATTGAAAGAACACCTTCAGACACCAACACACTCACAAACACACCTTTTTCCATTGCTGCTGAATAGTTTGTTATCAAACTTCAATGCTTTGACAGCAGATGCCTGTTTCCACCTGTTTGGGGAACCAAACATGCATCGTCAACAGTGGGTGTTACACAAAGCGCTAAAACGGTGTAGTAGTAAGATGGCGGAGCTGTGCACCTTACTTCTCTTATTGTGTATCTATCTTTAACTTTAAAATCCACAGACCTTTCACTGATCACCAGTACAGTGTTCACTCTGACTGCATGTAACGCAGAAAATAATGTCATAAAACAGAAAAGTTGCTAACTTCATACAGTGTTGTGCTTTCCAGGTGATAGTGGAGATGCGTGTCAACGGCTTTACAACATTCCAGTCAATCCTCAAAATACACGCTGCTGGGTTTCCTTAATAGACCTATACACATTCTTCAAAACTGGCTTATCTTTAAATACACCCGTGAAAATTGTAATATATTGACTACATTGATTTAATTTGTCATTTACTCATTTGTTGCCCTTTGACCTTATATTTCTAGACATATTTTGGCTTTAGAAAAACATGACATTGACGGATGAAGTGAAACTTACACAGTGCAGCATGTAGGGGAACTTGGCTCATGAGTCAATTTCCTGTTTGAGACTAGGGCTTTCTGTAAAGATAAGGAACCAACATTTCCAGGTGTTTCTGCAGGGTTGCTATATGTCTACAGGCACGGGAAGTGCATATAACCAAGATTGTTTCCTTTGTTTTACAGAGAATTATCTGGCCTACCAAATGTGTAACTTTTAATTTTCTCCTTGCTGGCATCACTGAGAATAAGCACTTTGCTAACATTGATAGAGCTGCTGCCCCCTGAGTTTCTCTCACTCAGTAACACCTTCCTTAAATTTGACACACAAATCAGTTCAGTTGTCCAAATATATTGTTCTATTGACCACTTTTAGTAAAAGTAAAGTCCTATTTCTTCTCTAAAAGCTTTCAAAAAATAATTTATGATTTATTATGATACATGTAGATTACTGCAATTCTTTATTCAAGGATTTAGATTTGTTCCCTCATCTACAGGTCAGTTAATAATCTGTTACTCGTCTTTTAACAGCTACAAGAAAACGTGATCGCATAACATCGGTGCTGACTTTGGTTTTTTGGGTCCCTGTCTAATACAGGATGATTTATTTCAAGCTTTTCCCAGGCCTATCTATGCTAAATGTATTTCAAAACTGTGTTGATCAAGTGACCTGCTGTTAAAAAATGGCTGCAAAACTATTCAGACAATTAGTTTCTCTCTGATACGTAACAACCAAGCAAATATATGGCAAGATACAGTTTATCTTTGGATGTTTGAATAAATGTCTGCTATATTTATCACAAACACAAAGATGTCTGTGCTAGGGTCAGAGGGAAGCTACAGGGAGTTTTTCTTGCCTCTAAGTGGAGGTGACAGCATTCAGACACGTTGACCTTGTGAGAAGGAGTAGTGACTGGCATCCCTGTGACTGCGGGATCGTTTCTGGAGGCATCCTGCAAGGCTTTTAGGTACAGGAGAGCCTGGGGACTTGCATAGTGGCAATAAGAGTGGCTTTTTATGCTCTTGTATTATAGCAAAGTTGCTGCTGCTAAAAACTGCAGCTAGGTCTGGCTTGCCTTACTTTGATTATCACATGTAGAGGATGATTTGTGCAGGAATCTTTGATTATTAGAAATACTTTTGTTTGTCCTAAATGTTTATTGGACAGTCACTCCCTGTAAAGTAACAGAAGGTGTAATAAAACATCTATGCACGGTTCCAAATGAGGAAGTGCACAGAGTTTTTAGCACTTTGATTCGATACATAGTCGATACTTCAGGAGTGAGTTCAAATTCATTTAATGCTAAATATGTACAAGTTGGGAAAACATAGAGAGGACTGTCAAGGTTTTTAAAGCTTTACTTAGGTAAGGTAATGGATGAGAGATGTCAGTTTTACAGTTTATAAGCCCTCTCTGTCCCCAGAGGGCTGCTGTAGCCTCTGGCCATTCTCCCCTTACCTTAGGCATCATCTGGAAAAAAATAACCTGATGCTTCTAGTCATTCTGCATCTCTGCATCTGACCAGAAATAATTGGCCGAGAACTTTTTCTCCCACGAAAAAGGACTATGAAAGAATAACAGCTTGGAGCAATAACATGCATGTCTGACAGGCCATATTGGAAGCCAAATATGTACAGACATAAACAGTGTGCACAGCGAATTTTATGCCTAGTTTAAAAAGTTTCCTTTACTCTATCAACTCTCCTCTGGTAAAAAGTGTTTCATCTGGATCTCTTGACATCCTAAACTTTCTATGTCTCTTATAAGACAAACTAAATGTGAAGTTATCAGTAATGCCAAAATGAAAGTAGAAGAAAGTGAAGGCAAAATACTGATTTAGAGTAACATTTATTTACATTACAGCCGTTTTGAGAGTGAAATATCATGACTTCCATCCGCTGCATTCTGCCTTTCTGAAACTGTGTGGTAAAGGGAATCGAAGACATCCAGCAACATGTTCCAGCTAAATCTGAGAATGTTTTCCCCGACCAGAAGTGACATTACAATCACCACCCACTTTTTTTGGTACACTTGTCGGGTTATTTGTTGTCTCAAATAATATAACAGCAAAACAGATGGCAGTAGCTGGGTGTCTATTGAGCATAAAATTGCACAAATTGGAATTTGTGCAATAAAAAAACTCAACCTTTTTGATAAAGGTTGTTTTATCTCAGATAACGGTGGTTTAATAAGTATGTTTTGCAAAACTGCAAGTGAAACACTTTTTTTGCATCACACAAGTCATGTGATCAACAAATGGATGTTGCTACTGGCGACAAAGACAAAGAAGATGACAGGAAGTGGAAGGAGGATTTTTTTTTTAATGAATCATCATGTGAACTTATTTAATCACATGTGATTTTAATCGCATTTGTTATTTAATAGAAAGACCCTTATGTTTTCAACTGTAGGATCATTTCTACATTACATTTGTAATGGAAATGTAGCAAGAGAAGTGTGCCATGGTCAAATGGTGTGGTTTTTCTAGTTAATTTGCTTTAGGTGTGGCTTGATATTAAATTAATTTTAAAGGAAAATTATATACCTTTGAGACTGATCAAGCAACATTCTGCCAAAAACAGTAAAAAATCTACAAATCCCTGCTTATACTTTTTAATTATGACCAAATTAGTAAGCTGTAGAGTAGCAGAAAAGTAATATCCATCTATATTTTTGCCTACACATGTGTTATAAAGGTTGTTAATCCTGTGGCCCAGATTCAAACATACACTTCTTCCGTCTCTGTCCTTCATTGTCCATTATTTGAGTCAACAATCCAGTCAAGACAAACAAATCCACAAAAAAAACAGTTTTCTTTACATTTCAAATGACCGCGTATAAAATAATCATATTTATTTTCCTGCAATTCAGTGTCGGCAAGAATAGCAAATGTATTCAGCAGGCTGGGCCTAGATTTCTACTGTGTTGCCAACCTTTAATAATGTTGCACATCTGCATTTGCCATTCTTTTTGGCCATGTCTGATCCGGCAGAAGAAAGGCTCATGTGCTCAACCACTGGAGGGAGAACAATACCACTGGGTTTTGCTCTACCTGTAAGCTCACAGATGAGACAGAAACAGATAAAAATTAAGGGGGGTGGAAAAAAAATCATTATTCTCAGAATGAGATGTCTCGGGTTTGATCAGAGTGCGAATCAAAGCCCATCTCTTAGACTACTTAAACATTCACTTTTAAAATTCCAACCTGATTGTACTTTTATGGAAATTTCTTACCATCAGTGGCTGCATCCTCTCCTGTCTTCAGGTCCTCTCGGATCCCTGTAGATCTCCGACTCTGCCCTTCATTACAATTCTCTTGATAAGAAAGCGGGAGAAATGAGCAGGAGATGTAAATTCAGTGGAAAAGAAAAGGTTCAGATCTTTCCCTCTCTCTTCTTTTTTTGTCCGGGGAATTAAAAAAATGAAGAAATCACAGATATAGCGCTACATCATGGAGTCAAACCTGACACCAGGGCAGGAGACTTGAGAACGGAGTGTAGTGATGCATCAAAATCACTGTCAAGCTTACAATAAAGTCTACTTCACGTGACAGTTAAAATAATAAAAAATTATAACCTAAAAATTATAAGCTACATGAATTTAAAACCTGGATTTTAAATTCAATTTAAAATTTAAAAATTCATTTCAAAATCCAATTTAAAACTTGGATTTTAAACTCACGCAGTTTTAAGAGCACAGAAAATATTTCCATTTATCAATTTTAAATATTTATTATCGGGGCCCAGTAGTATATTCTTCTTTTTTTTTAAAAGCTGCATTTGTCTATTGTTCTCAAAACCTCAAGTAAAGCATCTCAACATAGACAGCCTATGTCATAAAATACCCAGTTTTTCAAGAAGTTCCAAACTCGCTATTGGTTTACTGCTATTTTTTTTAATTCAATTTAATTAGTTTAATTTAAAACAATTCAGTTTAATTTAAAAACGACTTTATTAATCCCTAATGGAAATTAAATGTTGTTTCTCAGATGATCCAGACTTCTTCATCGTTGTAGATGTTGATGTTTGTGGCCATGGAGTGATCTCCTGTAGCAGTCTGTATTCCAGCGGTTCTCACCTGCTCTCATAAGACAAAGCTAACTTAAGCAGTTTTGCAGATTGTACGCTGTGCATATGGAGGAATGTTTGGTCTCCTTTTTCCCTGGGGTATAAACATAACACTGGTACTTGACTAAATTTTCTCTTATCTAATGTTGGAGATGTCAGAGATTATGACTTATGTAACAAAAAAGGCCAAATGACTTATCATGCTACAATGATGCTTGATTGATTGAAGTTGAAGCAAAATGAACAAATCAGAAAAAGTGACATTTTGGTTGCAATCAGTCTCGACAGATGCGTTGAGACTGATTGCATCCATCCACTCATCCCCTCTATACCCATCAGTCCTGGCAGGATCCCAGCTGGGTTTATCTCAGTGACCACTTTTTTAGCCTACACTAATTATTATGACCACTAATTATTATGTAAACCTTTTAATTTTGCAAGTGTCAGATGGGATTGTTTTTCTTTTTTTTATTAAACCTATAAGAAATGTTTGCATTATTTGTTGTCATATTAAGTGTTGGGGGGGAAAGAGGATTTAACAAACCCTGGGCAAACAGAAATATGGCATCAGGGTCAAGAAAGGTTTGATGAAACAAACGCGTGTGTTTTTTTTTGTCTCATTATAAAGATGTAACGGATTGTCTCCCAAATGCTAATCAGTCTCCTTGAGACCTCAGTGCTGTGGGGTTAGCACAGACTCACACCTCATTGTGGTCCTCTGTGATTATTAAAAATGATTCTTTCACCAAGGAGTGAAAAAAAGGAGTTTTCTAGACAAATGTTAAAATCCAATGCAAAGTTTCAAACATGAAAGGCAAAAACTGCAGGATTATTCCGCAGCTCTTCCAGTTAGGATGAGAAAGGAGGAAGGAATGTGGAACAAAAACATCAAAGGGCCAAAGAAAAGGGGGAAAACATGAGAAAAGCTTTAAAATATTCAACACTGCAGCCTAACAGGTGGTCAAAAGTGCAATGTGCGAACATGGTCTCATTATCATGATTTATAGATGGTGCTTGTAATAAAATTTAGTCATTTGTCTTCTTCAAATAATGGAAAAATTTAAATCATTTTATGATAAAGAAATAATACAGCCATTATACACAGATATAATGTGGAAATTATTATAAAATGTATTAGAAAAACGTTGTCATTAGAGACCACAAAGTGATCAACTTTTAAATTTTTCATCAATATAGTGAGATGGAATATTTGCTTTTGTTTATTGGTAATTTAAATCAATGTCAGGCTAGTTAAAATGAAGAAGAAACTAAAATGAAGTATTCTTCAACTCATAGAAATCTGGTTGGCAATGCACTAAAATAAAGCTGCCTCCAGACAAGAATATTAAATGAAGGACAAACAGCCATGCACATAAACTTATGAATTAACCTAACAGTCATGTTTAGGACATGCCTGAGTTTAACTTTGGACCCAGAGCTACCAGGAAGATCATTTGTGTTACTACATAATGTAACCAGGCCCCATGTGAAAAGACATTATTCTACTGGTTAAATCATAAAATAATGAACTGCCTTTTATTTTTGGTTCAGTCTCAATAGCTACACCAATAAATTATTACTACTTGGTTGTAAAATCAGAAAACTACACAAATGCAACCTGCCATAGGCCAAAAGATCCTAAAAGGCAACAGCATGAATTCAAGAATCCATCAGAAGGAAAGTCAGTGATGTCTGTCAGAGTTTTACAAAAACATCTCTAAGGTTTTTTCGTAATACAGTGAAGCATGTTGAATCATAATTTGCAAATAAGAAACAACTGACCAACCAACCACACACACACCAAAAGGTAATTAAGAGGAATCAAGTAATCTGTTGTGTTTTCAGAGTTTGAGAGAGCTGGAGTACCCAGAGAGAACCTACACATTCACAAGGAGAACAGGCCAGTTAGTTGTAAATAAAAAATAGCAGAAACACTAAATTTATGAATGTGGAAATTATACTTTAAGTATTATTTTTTACATGCCAAGCATTTCTACTCTTGGCTAGAAAATAAAATTAAGATATATCTGCATCCATGATAATGTAACTGTAAAACCTGGGAGCACTTTTCATTTAACCATTTACCAGTTATTTATGTGAGCAACACTGGCTGCGATTTTCAGCTATTTTGAAATAGATTTTACAATAATTATGGCTCTTTAGAAATGATTTAAGCTTCATTTGATACTTAGAAATAAATTGCACAATGTTTCATATATGTCTCGCAGATAAGTTGGATATGTGTCTACAGAAGTTAAAGTAAATTGATAAATATCACCAGCATATTGGCTTCACAGACAGACAGCCTTGGCATCAAATACCAGACAGAGAATTTGAAGTTTGCCTGAATGGGTTTTCTCAGTATCAATATTATGTTGTGAATGTTAGGTTTGTTGACTATAGGTTTTGACGCATAAGGATCTGAAAAGGTTCTGTCTTCCAACTATCTATTAAATCATTTAAACAATTAGTTTAACACCTACCAGAATCGCTTTTTGCAGTGCAGCTTCCCAAAGAATCGCCTGGTGGACTTTTTTTTCTCAAACCAACCGATCACAAGTAAATCAAGCGATTTTGAAGAATGTCTTAAAATCATAGTGTGTGTTTGCTTTTGAGGAGTCTTTTCTATGATTTTCTATAAACTGCAAATTAAAGTAGGCGAACTTCCTCCCGTGCTGTTGGAACTTGTAAAAGCCACAGGACATCTCAGTCTTTGAAGCTGCTGGACTTCTTCTCCACTACCATCTCTATATGAATTTATATGGAACCAGAACAGTTTTAACATCACTTCATCTGCCTCATCCAAAGACCCTTTATTTATTTATTTTTTTTCTTTTGCAGCTTAATCCACCAGACCATATACTGTTTTAAACTGTAACGATAGACTCTCTTTTAACATTTAATTTACATGAAGCTAAAAGTAAATTATGGACGACAAGTAACAGCAGCAGATCAGTGATCTTTTAAGACGAGCCTTTTAAGTTTGTCGGCCTTTCGCTGGGGCAGATCTCCACAGACGAACTCTGCTTCTCTGAGAGTCTTAATACAACCCTAAGGGAGAACAAACTGCAAATCTAGCAACTCTTTTATTAATCTCTCCGTAAATTAAGGAGCAGTGGTGGGCATCCTTTTTCCTGTGGTTTTCCTCTTGCAGGTTTTACACACACTGGACGGTTCTAAGCCTAAATTTCCTCTAGCAATTAAACAATGTAATTAAAACCTCAGCCTACCTAAAAATAACCGAGTGTGCAAAAAAAAAAGTAAATTGTGCAGTAGAGTGTTTTTATTTGCCTAAATTCATAGACATGTCCTTTGTCTGCCTTGCAGGTAAGTTTGAATTTCATTTGGCTTTTGCAACCTCTAAAGAAAAGAGGTGGAAAAAGTGGGATAATTAACATATATTTACAAATCATACAATTCAAACTAATTTAGTTTCTGCAAAATGAATCTCAATTACAAAGAAAGTGGGAATGGAAATTTATGAGCATTAAAATGAATGAGTGTTGTTTTATGAGCGAGTCTTTAGCATCCGTGATCATTTTATTAAAGATTTTCTGCTGCCTTTTGTGAGATCTGAATGAGCTCAGAGCAAAAGCGTTTCCAAATTAAGTATGAATTAATACCCAGCTTGAAGCTCTAATATATGGCAAAGAAAAAACAAAAAATAAAAATGCTACTGGGACATTTTGTCACTTTAGATTTGTAAAGCTATAGTGTAAAAACCTTAAAATTAGAGCTCTTTGTCTGAATCTGCACTGATTTTGCTTACATGATATAAAAGTAAGTGGGAGGAATAAATGTTCATTGTGTATTCTGGATTATGACAGATTCAGAAAAATGAACTGATTTACCAAATAAGATTTTGATCAGTTTGTATGATACTTAAAATAATTAAAATTATTTGAAGCAAAATGTTTCTCAGTTTCTCTGGGTTATTTCTACACAGAAATTTAAATCACAGAAAACAGGCAGCTGCATCTCAGTATATGATTTTGTTGAAAGATTTAGAGCATTTTTCTCTTTTATCCAATTTTTATAAATAAAGTTTAAATGGGAGGAAACAAAAAAATCACTGAGGTGATTCAATTAAATGAGTTGAACTTATATATTCATGTTATGCGACAGACTGGCGACCTGTCCAGGGTGAACCCCGCCTCTCGCCCGGAACGTCAGCTGGAGATAGACACCAGCAACTCCCGCCCCCACTAAGGGAAAAGGGTGCATGAAAATGGATGGATGGAACTTATATATTCATGTTATACATCATTTTCTAAAAAAACTTTTCCCTTCCATGCAACTTTTCATTTGTATGCTTTATTATAACGCTGTCAATTTCTATGACTGTAGCATTTTGTGGTTTACTTTTAAACAACTTTCAGTCAGTGGTCTTCAGTATTATTGTATAGGCTAAAATAAAATAAAAATTCTGTATTAGATATATTTGTATTGGTCTCGTAATAATTCATAATTGTTCAAATAAACAGAAATAAGGAATATCCCTCTGTAATAAAGAATATTTCTATTCTATTAATTTCCAGTTTACTACGAATTACCTGCAAGTAAATGATACATTTAACACAATTATTACATAAAATACTTAGACACACATTAAAGCAGGGCTGCACAGTGGCGCAGTTGGTAGAGCTGTTGCCTTGCAGCAAGAAGGTTCTGGGTACAATTCCCAGCCCTGGCCTTTCTGCATGGAGTTTGCATGTTCTCCCTGTGCATGGTGGGCTTTCTCCAGGTACTCCAGTTTCCTCCCACAGCCCAAAAACATGACTGTCAGGTTAATTGGTCTGTCTAAATTGGCCCTAGGTGTGAGTGTGTGCGTGCATGGTTGTGTGTCTCTGTGTTGCCCTGCGACAGACTGGCAACCTGCCCAGGGCGTACCCCACCCGGAACACCAGCTGGAGAGGAACCAGCAACCCCCAACCCCACCAAGGGTGCAAGAAAATGGATGGATGGACATTAAAGCAGTTATTTACACTCTTTTTTGTTTGTAACAAAATAACTGTAATATCTTTATATTTAATCAGTTGGTAGCCCTGTTTGCATGTTCTCCATGTGAATGCATGGGTTCTCTCCAGGTACTCCGTCTTCCTCTAACATTCAAAAACATGGCTTAGGTTAATTAGCCTCTCTAAAATAGCAATCAGGTTAGTATGTGTGTGTGTGTGTGTGTGTGTGTGTGTGTGTGTGTGTGTGTGTGTGTGTGTGTGTGTGTGTGTGTGTGTGTGTGTTAGTGTGTGTGTGCGTGCGTGTATGTATGTGTGTGTGTGCGCGTTTCCCTGTGATGAAGTGGCAACGTGTCCAGTGTCTTCCCTTCCTCCTGCCAGATCACCATTAGAGAGAGATAATGGGTAGAACTTCATTTTTTCATCATTGATGTTCCGTTAAAAGGTTTCAGAGAAAGTGCAGACTATGATTAGAAGCTGTCTCGGATGCGATGATAGAGTTTTCAGAAACAGACTGATCAACAGTCACATCCATTCAAAAGGGTTTCTGAATTTTAAAGGTCATGCAGTCTCTCATGAGGAAGCCTGAGAAGTTGCTCTAACCTCGAGATTTTCTACAAAATCCTTCATTTTCCTCCCAGCTGCTTCACAGTGACACTTATGAAGCCATCTCAGCAGACAGTAATTTTATCTTCCATCTCCATCGTTCTCCAACATTTCCCTTATTCTCATTCATTTCTGCTGTGAATATACATATCATGTATTGATAATGCAACCGTAAAGAAGGATTTTATTTCCCAACCATGAAGCAAACCATTTGTTCGCCCGGCTCCATTTTCTTTTGGGTTCCTTTGACTCTGTCACACACGATTCATAATTCATCCCCGTCTTCTGTATTACAAATGGCCCCGGATTAGGACAAATCAGGGCTCTCCAAACTATCAGGAGGGAGATGGATTCCTGAACACTATGTGTCAACTGAGAGATTGGCAAAGGAGTGACGGTGGCTCTGGAGAAGGGCCAAACAATGCATCGCGTGTCGCAGGAGGAAATCGCACTGTTCCACATGAGACAAACACAATTTCATATTAATGAATAATTGAGAAAGTTTAGAACTGGGTTGAGACAAATGTGCATGAGTGTCAGATGTATCTGTGTCACAGTAATACTTTGAATGTTTCCAGCTGTGGAGCGGTTTTGTGTGGAATTAAGTGGATTGATCATATATGGTCTCAACAAAGAAATGTTTTGGGGAAACATCTACATACAGTAGCAAAAATGATTACTTATGTACTTTATGTTTATTTTTATAAACGTGCATGTCATAGCGTCTAAAAATAAGGATTTATTTTATTTGAAACACCTATGATAATAAATCCGAAGTTGCTTCTGAATAAACTGCGTGTAAGATGTGCCATCCCAGATTCTCCATGTATTTACGGCTCATCAGAATGAACTTGTGCCAGAGCTTGTTAACCTGGGCCTCAGTAACAAGGTTGAGCTCGTTTGTTACATGAGAGGGGAGGAGGAGAAAGGAGGGGGTGGTGGACCCGGAGCGCGCCGCCTTGACTGGAGACGAGGGCGCCCCTCTCCGCTCCGCTCCGCTTGGCGCTGAAGCCCCCCATCCATGCTAATCATCCCAGCTCTGCACATAATTAAAGCCCCGCTACCCCTCTCCTGTGAAATGCAAGGGAGGACTTATGTGCATCTCCCAACGTAGCTAGAGGAGGTTTGGAAAACTTCTGAACATCCACGGTCCATTATGTATAATCTCAAAACACATCCCCAAGTACGAGGAAAAGAAACTTTTCATTTTTAATGACAAAATCATGAATTATTCTATTTATTGTGTACTCTTACTCTTTCAAAGGTATCTGGTCCATGAAAGGTGAAGCTGAACCAGGAGAAAAGTCTGCTTGCCATTAACTAGGACTTAGCGGCTGCAAATGACACCTGTTGCGTGCAGCAGAAATGAGCAGGAGCTAAATGAGAGCAACATTAAAGGGTTTTATTTTAGTTTTACCATTTTTCTTTTCTTCTTTTGTTTTACATGAAGTTCCTCTGAAATCTCTTTTTTTAATCAAGGATGGTGAGGACAGTGCGAAACAGCAACAGCAAGTGTTAAATTCCTCATCTCTGCACTCCAGCTGAATCTCATTTTAACCTTTAACCTTTATTGTTTGTCCCTGAATTAATAACAGGTACAGCGTTTCCAGCTCTAGAATTGGGTTTTCTAGCCACTAGAAAGTGATATTTTTCTGGAGAACGACTGAAAATGAAACACTGAAGAAGTAAACATTTTCTCTTAACATATTTTAATGTAGCACAGTATCTCAATGTGCTACATTAGTGTCACAAAAACATAGCAAAAAGTACATGTGCAACAACCATTTAGTTGGTTTTTGCTATTTTGCAAATCACAAAAACATGTAGCCAAAAAGGCAAAAAACACTGTTTTGTCTCGGTTTATGTGAATTTTAATGTTTTTCATCAGTAAAAAAACACAAAAAAACATAAAGTCTTTGAAATTTTGACCCAATAATATGACATATCATTGCAAAATAATATGTCAGTACAGTTAAATATTAGAACAAATACACATTCCACATTTTAAGTTTTTACTTAGCATATAGGCAACTTAAGATCCCTGATTTATTTATGTTAATGCTTGGTATGGTATGTATATTATGTCTGGATGGTTTTTGTGCTTAAAAAAATTTACTTCAAATGAATTATTTGTGCACACACCGCTGGTTCCTACTAAATACATATGTGACTTTAAGCCTGTTTTTGTTATTTTTTTATGCCTCTTGCTGAAGAACAAAACTAAAATGCCAGCTACATACTGAAAAATAAATCTATTATAATATATCTTAATACTTTCAAATAGATTTACTATTCATTTCTGGCAATATAACAACAACAACAAAGCAATGCATAGTTTAATAGTTTTAAAACAAATTTTCTGTGACTTTGTAGATTTATTTCGGTCATTTTTTAAACATTTAATTTGTTCATTTTCACTGTGGTGAAAAATCTGAATATGTCAAACTAAACATTACAGCATTTTTAGGTCACTTTTACAAAGTAAAATATATTTTAAGTAGAGATACTTTGTGTTATTTATCCCTTGATTTGAATTTTTGGGTAAAATTAAAATCGTTCTCAAACTAAATGCTTTCAAATTATACATTTTAATTTCCAACAAGTAATAAAAAAATTTCAATTATTATTTTTATCTATAATGCTATTTTCTAAATAATTGACAGTGATACTTACCAGGATGCATTTTAATGCATAGATGTCACAGGGATTATTGAGCTAATAAAATATGTTCACAAGCTATTTACATTCATTAATTAATGTCTGCATTTCAAAGAATCTTGTTAGAAATTGATTGAAATCCATTTAACTTTCCTTTCCACTTCTGCACAGAAACAACTGACTAGCAGGTTGAATGTAAGGAATGAGGGACAAGAGGTCAAAAGCATAAAATTCAGCCTTTCAAGAGACGATCAGTTAAACTTTTATTTTGTGAAATTAAGTGCTACTTTTCTAATCTGCTGTCTGGAATCGTACAATTTCAGGGATGTTTCTAGTCTTAATTAAAATATTACTCGCTGTTGCATATCCTGGGACAGAAATGTGTGCTTGCAGCTTGTAAGACGCCTGCATTTATAAACCAATAATGATTATCTTTTATACATGATTCATTAGTATGTCCTAAGGAAGCAGTGCATGACTGTTTAATATGTGACTTCATTCTGCATTAAAAGTAGGGAAACTTTTCTTTTTTTCAAAGCAAGGCAGTATAGCATCCCACGCGCTTTAATTGTTATCATTAATGTATGATGAACCTTGTTTGTTGTTCAACGTTAATGAACCACACAAATTAAAAGCAGTGCACTCTTGATTGGGGAGGGAGGACATTTCTATCTTGTGTGCATCTGCTTCATGCAGTGCAGTTGTCACGTTTGGCCAATAGGTGTCCCTGCAAACCAATGAAACGCTGCAGCCACCTGCAGCATCACACTGTTGTGACAGTAGACAAAACAATCAGCACCAACCTTTTCACAGCGACAGAACCAGAGGTCAGAGTGGCCAGTTGTTTCATTTCTACATTTGATGTGTTTATTATGACTATCTTTACAGTCAATCAGCAGAGGCTGATTGAACGAGCCTAAAATCAATGTTGCTGAGAAAACTGAATAAACATGAGATTAATTCATCAATATACATATTATGCAATACTTAAAAATTCAGAATGTTCTTACACTAAATCTTACAGTTCAATAGAAAAGGCACAACATTGGGAAAAAACACATAAATCTAAAACACAAATGAATCGACATGCTGAACTCGCTAAGTTAAACTCTGAGACATAAGACATAATTCTGCATAGTGGCAAAGGATTACTTCTGATCATGTCATTTGACAACAGACGTCCTATTAAAAACTTGAGCAGGCTCCAGATCTCATCTGTCAGTTATATTACCCAATTCGCCTGTCAGTTAACTATTCCCAGGGCTAATGCTTCAATCGCGTCTTCTCACTGCGATTTACTGTTCACAGCCACTGGAATGGGCTGCAACGCAAAAACCGAAATGGGCATTTTTATGTTAATGGCTTCATGCTTTCACTGTTGCTCTCCTTCTCTCTGTGATATTTGATTTTACTTTGGAAGTCAGAAATCATCCAGCAACAAGCATGTACAGATGGGATGCAGTTCTTTGCAAATGAGGTCACATGTCGTTAGGTTTTTCACATTAGGTTTTAGATTTTGTGGAACAGAATAACACAGAATAGAAAAAAAGAGAAAATGATACTTAGATTTAAACAGTCCTCTTCACTGTGATGTCCGTAAATAAAATGTGCAGCCAATTAACTTTCATAATCACTTATTGGACTCCAAAAAGCAGAAAGAGTCCACATGTGTGAATTGAAGATATTTGCTTGAGAAAAACAAACACAACAAATGGGTGAGGGAAAAAGTGGAGAAGTTTAAAGCAGGGTTAGGTTATAAAACAATCTCCAGAACTTTGGAGATTTTATTTGAACACTTTTAGACCTAAACCTAAACTGAATGATGAGGCAAGAAGAGCAACAATCAGAGAAGCAGCAGCCAAATAAATATTATTGTTCACCTGACTGACCATCATGGAAGAAGGACAGAGAGCCACATGGTCCTCTCATGAGATGACACCTAAATTAAAGTTTTCAACCAAAATGGGAAAACGGGCAATGGCCTTCTTTTGCATAAAGCCAGATGGTCTATTCACCTCAGCCCTGTTTAGTTTGATTTAATCAAACTTGAGTTCATTTTCCTATAAAGTCCAGTTCATTGGAGAGATGTGAACGTCCAATCGAACTTTCAAACCCAGATCCAATTGAAGTGAACTCTGGTGTGGTTTAAATGCTGATGTAGATACAAGCAGACTGGAGACCGATCCAGAAGCAGGAAGTGGACATAGCCCAGGGTATTCTGGGTAAATATAACCAAACAAATGCTCGAGTCTTGAGCTAGTGGGAGAAATGGTGCATGGTCTTTTGCCAAAGACAAAAGTGAAGTCCTGCAACTACTCCAATCCGACGCTGATCCATTTTTTTTTTCGCATTTTATGAAGAAGGAAGTTTCTCTCATGATTTTTTGTTTTTGTCTTGGTTCCTTCAGTGGCTCTTGGGGTTGGGTCACCACAGGCAACCAGGGGAACCGGATGTTCAAACGATTTTGTTCGTTTGACACACTGCAGTCAGTGTGACCGTGAACCGCACCAACTGAAAATATGACAATGTGGTAACATTGGTCCCCAATCAAACAGATTCTTCCAGACTGTCAGGTACAAAAACACCTTAAAGAGTCCAAATTGCTTTACACTACCAGTCATTCAATCATTCATTCACTCATTCACAGTGGTAAGCTACATTGTAGCCACAGCAGACAGAAGTTGGGCTACAATTCAATCTGCACCATCAGACTCTGACCAGAAGGCAAATGGACTTGAATTGAAACCCCGGACAGAGCAGGGGTCTGATAGGTGTTAAACTCCTCTGTGTGTTACATTTGTCCTCTTTCTATAACAACTGTGCAAACAGGGGGGCTCTCAGCAAGAGGGTAATTGGGTATGAATATTTTTGGAAGGAACTCAACATTTCTTCCTTTGTTCTTTATCTGGTCACTTGGATTTGGGAATTTTTACTTCACAATTCTACTGACGATAAAACTGCAATATCGTCTGATATTTTCTCACCTGTTCTGGGTTTTCTATGCTCCTTGTATGTGTCACTAAATTCTGTTTGCATTTCCATTTACTCACATGTTCATGCAGGTCTGTAATTGAAAGCCAGCTGAAATCTTCCTTCATCATGTAAATTACATCTCCAAACTCCAGTGGGAACCAGCGTATTCGACACATAAATAAACACAAATTAGATAACCAGGTTGCCACAACGTGGCTCATCGTAGGTCTTTGATAGGACATGACTATGTTCAGATGATTCCTATAGGTTGGTCTTTTTTGCCTGTTGTTTATATACCATCTGGCTCCTGTAACAACTATATCCCTTTAGGCCCACAAATAATGACTTTCCATATCCTTACATCTAACCTGTGCATGGTTTATTGTGCTGCAGGGGATTACGTGACACTTCACATCTCTCCCCGTCTCCTTCCTCGTTTTTACCACGCCTCTAAGGTTGATTTTTTTTCACCGTGGAGAGAGGTAGACCTTCGCTGGCAGGATAAAAGGCTGGGGTAGCACTCCTCAATCATTCTGCCCTCCAGGAGGCGAGAGGAACGTGGGATAAGAGGGATGGGGGGGCCTGGCAGGGTGCAGAGATGTAAGACACATTGAGATACAGCTTTGGCCAGTGTAAAAACTGTTGACTTTTTCCCCCTCTATTTCTTTTCCACCCTCTTTTGTTGCCTTTGGGGACAAAAAGGCATGCAAATATTGGCACAGGACTATTGAAACCACTGGTGAAAGCCTATTTAAAATGTCAGGGCACTGACTGGAAAAGTGGAACAGTTGGAAAGTGCATCTCCCGCATAGTCCTGCGAGTATTATGTTGAATAGTGCCACAGGTACGGCATTCTGCGCCATTTATGCGTTACATTTCTTTTATCTATTCCATTTTTTTATCCCATAAAATCCAATAAAAGCAGACAACTCTCCCATTTCAGCTTGGTGATGTAAAATGTTGAAAGGTTGGTGATTCCAAATTGCTGAAACAACATCTGTGTAGTCATGCTGGGGATGGAGGGCTAATGTGGACAGCCGGATACCCAGAATCTTTACTCTGATCCAGGCGCAAGTCACCCCTGGGGAGGCTGCAGGGCCTGGGTCAGCCATATGGTAGCTGAAGCCCCTGAAGGAACAAGTCTGAAAAGCTGGATCAGCTTCAACACTTCCTGACCGTGGCCCGGGCTGCACCACGGAGCAGGTAAATGAGGGGGGAGACGGGTGAGGAGACTCCCCCAAAGTGGCAGCAACATTAGGAGCCTGAGGGAAGAAAAATGGAAATGGCTTCATCCAAGCTATCTGCACTTCTGAGGAAAATATTGTCGTAGCTGCCACAGCTCTGAGGAACTTCATTGACAACTTGTTGGGTGTAGTTTTTATTTTATCTGCCGGACAAAATCAGTTCTGTGTCCTCGCCGTTTTTTGTTTTAGTGGGGAATTGGAGTGAATTACTCCAGAATGCAGATAAAGTTTATGAAAATAAATCTGCCTAGAAGATACTTTCATAATTTTAAGGTGGCCTCAATCTGGAGAGTTTTATTTAGTTATCTACTAAAACACAGTGGGATATAAATGTGTTTTAGTAGATATAACACTTTGTATTTCCCTTGAGGTCAATTTCTCAAGGGAAAGACAAGAACATGCCATTTAACTGAAAGAGATTTTCTTTATTCTGTTATAGGTCAGAAATGATCTACAATACATATTTATTTGCTCCTTAACTAATTCAGTCTCTCTTTGCTCTTTCTTTGTGGCATGGTTAAAGTTTTAAAGTTTTTACATTTTAGCATAATTTATTCATGATTGTTTCGTTCACTGAGGAAAACAAAGTACTTATAGTGACTGGACCATAAACCATAAACCAAGCAACTGGTTGACCACACATGGCACCAACAACTGTTATCAAGCTTAAGAGCCTAAAACACTGAAGCCCATTGAAAACCTCATGGTTTTTCCACCAAATATCGATTTCTGAACTCTTCCTGAGTGAAATCATCAGCATTGTTATTCCTATATGAATAGGAACATGTTTTCTTTGTATTATTTGTGATCTGAAAGCAATACATCTTTTTCTGGTTTTTTTGGACCATTTCTCATTTCCTGTAAATAAATGCCAGTAATTTTGGAAACATGTTGTCAGTTCTCCATATAATAAAAGAACAATGTTCACTTTACACGAACATATACATATAAAACATTAAATCTGAGAAACTGATCATGTCTCTTAATTTTTTCCATAGCTGTATGTAATTTGCTGCATTTTTCACAACTCAAAAAGCCCAACAGAGTCGTCAGAGAAAAGCATTGTTGGAAGTTTTTCAGTTTTTGCAAGTTTTTGTGCTCAACCATGTCATTTTCATTTTGTTTGGCAGGTTTGACACGTCTGAGGGATCTGGTGTGCACTTAAAAAGATGCTGACATGTTATTGTCTGAGGCCCTTTTCGGTCTTCATCTCTAATAAAGAATGTCTTGCCTTTTGTATTTATAATGCATGTTCTCTTTGAGCTTGTTACAGGTGCCACTGAGAGGCTGTTTCATGAGTATCTCCTTGTCATTATCAACGCTGATATAATTGTTTTGTCTTCTTAGCATTATAATATGTATGTAACATATTAGCTAATTACAGATTCTCTCAGCAGTGCGGGTTTGCCCTGCCTCTGTTGGTTTCTATTTAATTAGCTGTGTTTATGCCAGTCATTATAAGCCTGGCAGCTCGTTACCTTCATCCCAGAAAAAGGTTCTTTCATGACAAATTACGAGGCGGGATGTGTGACACCTCTTTGACTTGCCTGTGGTGTCCTGTGCTGGGGACAAAAGCCCACATGACTCTAACCGAGCCGTGTCTTGAAGATATGAGATATTCAAATGAGATGCTAACAGTGAGGGACTGTGTGATGCTAGATGTCTAATGTTAATGTTCTCATTTGAATATAAAAGAATCTTTGCCAGATTTCTGTGGAACAAAAAGTGAGAATAAGAGATGTGAGCGTTGAGTTCTTCAGGCATGACTGACAAGACAATGGGGGAAGTTTTACAGCACTGCTGGCTTTGTTATCCCATGGTTAACATTCACACTGATGGGACTATAGTTTAACAGGGGCTCACTTAATTGAAATAAAGACAATTATGACTTCTGGATCTTCATAAATTCAACCAGGTAAAGGTGCAAAATCTAAATCCATCCATCCAGGTTCTGAGTCACTCTCTTCCAGCTTGACGCACATGAAAAACCTCGAGGTGAAGGGGCATCAAAATGAGACTTTTATGTTCAAAGAACTTAACATTTTTCTGCCTAAAAATTACTTTTCATATCCTTCATTCACTCCACAATGCAGAGTGTTGTCATGACAGCTTAGTTCAAGTTCAATGTGTCAGAAGTGACTTTAAGTTCCAGGGTGACCCCGTCTCTCGCCTGAAATGTCTCGCTGGAGATGGACACCAGCAGCCCTGCAGACGCCACAAGGGACAAGGGAGTTAGAAAATGGATGGATGGATGGATGGATGGATGGATGGATGGATGGATGGATGGATGGATGAATGGAATTAGTCTTTAGACATTTTCCTTCAAGAATTATGGCACAAAGTGATTTACAGAAGCAAAGAAAAAGCAACGGTTAAAAACAAACCGTTTTTCCCCCATACTTAAAAAAAACACCCAAAGCAGCCACAGATAAACTCACACATCTACAGAGACTCCAGATAAACTCACAGAGAGTCACAGATGGCTTCTGGAAACAGAAGAAATGCAACCTGAGACTCTGGAAATACATCAGAAGAGGAAAAAAAAACAGTCAGAAAAACTGTTAAATTCAAGATATAAAATTATTACATTAGTTAGAAACAAGTAAGACCAGAAAATAAAATTTCACTAAGTAGGCCTATCGACATCTCAAAGAAAAAAATAAACTGTTAAGATGTGTGGTTGTTTAGTTGGGTTTTGTTTATTTCTGTTTTCCTTTGTTCATTTCCCTTTGTTAGAGCCGCCGTGTTTCTGCTTTACTTTTGTTCTGTGCTTCCTTAGCGATTGTAGTTTTTTTGTGTTAATTTCTTATTTTTATCGGTTCTGTCTTGGTTCTATGTTTTCTTTAGTTTCTACTCAGTGATTCTCGTTATGCTAACTTCTTGTATCTTGTCTTTTTTTATTTACTCTAGCTTTGTTGTGTTTCTTTGTTTAGTTATTTTGTTGGATTTTTTCTCCCTGTGTCACTTCCTGTTTCTCTCTCTCTGTCTGCCTTCTGCTTTCTCCTCTCACACCTGAAACCCGTTTGCCCACCAGCCCAGGTCAGCCCTCCCAGTACTTACTCACCTCTTTCCCAGTCACTCCTCACTGGTTTGCCTCCATGCCCCTCGTGTCTCCTGATGTTATCTACTTATTGTTTCCTTAGATTATGTTTGCAGTCTTCATTAGCTTCCTGAGGATTTTTTGTAAGTTTTTTGTTGTTCATTAAATATGTTTTCATCATCTATACTTCATCTCTCCACTGTCCACATTTGGGTCCAGTCGACCAAAAGGGACATAAACTATAAAAAGAGCCTAATTAATAACATTTTAAGAGATAAAGAGAAAAAAGATGCTAAATTAAAGACAAGCTAAAAAGATAAAGGAGTAAATATCCATCCCTTATCCAACAAAGAGGTGCTGGGGGTTATCTCCTAAATGAATAAGTACATAATGTAAAAAATAAAATCAATAAAATATTTTAGTCTTTATTAAATAATTAACTAGTTAGCCTTAAACTATTGTCTTCCATGTTGTATTTTTTTCAATGTCTATTTTCTCTCCAATTTGATGTCAAAGATAAAGAAAACAATCTTCAAAACAAGAACCACAAAACCAAATTTAACTTATGATTTCAAAGTCAAATATTACTCTATTCTATTTTGACTTTTAAAGTAAGGTTTTAGGCAATAAAGGAGATTATTAATTTTACCTGTCATAATTGTTGGTTTTGTGAGTACCTTTGGTTTTGGGTTGGTCTCTGGTTGGTCCTTTGGAAATTTACGTCTACATGCATTAAGTATGTTGGTGCCACTTGGTTCATAGATATGTGAAACAGTGTGATTAGTCGATTAAACTCTGTTCTAGGTGTCTTTGATTTCACCTTCTGATATTATTCTGCTGTGGAGAATTGCATTTTTCCCAGATCAAAACTCCGGGCTCAGTTATGATGTGTGGACCATAAACCGACAATTAGTTTAAAGAGGCTTGTAACTTTTAAAGAATAACTGCTTTACCTATGTTTGGATTCATTTCCAAAAGTTAAACTGTGATGGACTGATGCTGACAGCTGAGTCTGGAAATGTTTTTCAAGGGAGCGTTTGAAAAATATTCAGTAGCTTTGATCAGTAATTTAAAATCCTTGAAATAGAATCAGGGATCTGTTCATCATCTACTCAGATTTGACAGCTTTTCCTATAAAAGTTGAAATCAAACTACAAATACAAGGAAATCCATTACAGCTCACTCCGACAAATCGGCCTGTTCAGATGGAGTTCATGGTTTTCCTGAACCTGAGTGGATGTCCTTCAGTGAGTGGGAGATAATAATTCATGCTCAGGGGCTCCAGAAATGCCAACAGGTCTTAACAACAACTCCTCTTCCACCAGCATTGCACACTTTTCTTTATTGAGGAAGGCAAATTGAGAATGTATAATTCAATAAGCAGTGTACTAAAGAATTAATATATTCAAGTTAATTATGCCACTGTGTGAGGGAACAGTTGTACATCGGATTACCAAAATGATTTTTACTTTTGACCTTGGTCTCTGCGGATCAGCTTCATTATTAGGTTGTAGTTATGGCTTAACATTTTAAAACAATTCACATGGAGTAGCTCTTTATTTATCATTCATTTATGATGTCCTTTGTTTGAATAAAACATGGCTGAAAGGTGGGAGTGTGGGGGAATTCGTTCAGCAGCGGGATTAGATGGGAAATTTATTTATTCATGTTTATGTTAACTTTCATCAGAAAGCAGCCCCACGGTGGAGATCTGAGAAGAACTGACCGACATAAAGAGTTTTCAGGCGAAGACCTTAACGATAGCCGAAGGTTTTAATGAGACCAAGTTCTGCTCCGCTCAACTTTTCAGGTACAGTGCCTCTCTGAGCTGACAATTTTTTTTCTGCAGCAAAAATAAGTCGTCTAATTGTGTCTGCTCCAAAACTTTTCCTGCTGGGATACGCCTGAGGCCCATCCTGAAGCCACAGACTTTGTCTTCAGTAGCGAAGCAGCCGCTGAAGTTCTTGTCCATTCGTAGTTGTACTTTAATTTATCTGTACCTGACATGTCTTTGAAACAGTTTGGCCAGTTGCGACTGAACTCAAAATTGCAGAGATGTAAAGGGAACATGTTATGTAGGACTCTCATTTTGTACTTTTTATACTTCCATTTGTGTCTCAATTTTGAACAGCCCAAATGCTTAACAAAAAAAACAAAAAAAACACCCAGCTGTTTGTTGGTAATAAGTTCATGTTTTATGGTGTCTGGAAAAATAATCAGTTTCCAAAACTGCCGGATTGTTGAGGCACCGCTACCTAGTAACCTCAGCCCAACACATACCAATGCAATCAGAGCTCCAGCATGTTTGGTCAGTTGGTTTTACAGCTGAATGCGCTGTACAATGGCTGCTGGAAAGGACGAGTGTTTTGTTGTTGACTTACCTTCCATAAACCACTTGTTGAATTCTTGTTAATTGTGCAGGATGCCCCACTTCTGCTTTTCAAATATCTACATTTGCATAATTGTGCATCTGTCTGGAGTCACTTTGTGGCTAAAGTGTGGGGGCGTGGCCAGGAGCAGCTTATGGCCAGGAGCAGCTTATTTGGACTTAAAGTGACAAAAGGTCCCAAAACAAGTTTTTAAGCAAAGGCTTAAAAACTTTTTCTTTTGATAAAGCTTAGTTAGACTGGCTTAGGTTATCCTCTCCTATTTCTGTAGATAGGCTGCTATTGGCTTAGTTTACTGGAGGACAAACTGACCACTTTTTCTCACTTTTTTCTTCTACTACTCTCCAATTTGCATTATTCACTGTTATTATCTTGCTTCTACATAGTCAAACCAGACTTGCTTTAAAATAAATTATCATATTATGGAGGCACTTGTGGGCATTCATATATTTTGCATAAGGTATTGAACTCTGACCCATATAAGATTAAGCATAAGGACAAAATGGAAAAAGTGAACTCACAGCAAAAGTAATGTCCTCCTTCAAGAATATTATCAGTTTCATTCTAATTTACCTTAACCATCCAACATAAACCATAAATATGGCAGTTAAGACAAGATAGTCCTTTGTAGAAATAGATTTTGTAGAAATAGCTAAAGCGTTCTTTTGAGACTTGAGTTTTTTTGTTGTTGTGAGGAATCTATTTTGATCTTGGTTCCTCTCAAAGTAGCCATTAGCTTTAGCCTGCAGAGAGAAACTAGTCTGGATCTAACTAAATGAAAACTTCAAGCAAGTTCTTAAATCTTGAACTATCCATTCAAGATTTGCCACAAAAAAAATCACATCAGTTTAACTAGCTGCAGTAATTTGTAAGATATTTGTTTCTTCTGGACTGTTTCACGTCACTGTGTTTCTACAGCATTAAGAATAGTTTCAAATGGCATACTCCCAGCAGTTTTCATTTTATGTTTCTTGCCATACCCATAGCTCTCTGCAATGCCTGCAGAATGCCTCAAGTAGACGTGTAAACCTTTCAAGGGGCTCAAGTCTAAGTTTTTAAAAATGTGAGGGGATGCAGAATTTCCCCAAGAACAAGTCTATCTGTCTTTCTTTGCTGTCTGGCAATATCCACTACTTCTGGACTTTTTCCCTTTCAAAAATCACTGAGAACCACATAAACAGCTGCTGTTGGACAACGACAATTTCTTCACTTAGTCATCAGTGTTTAATTTGTGTTTATTTAGGTGTCTTAAATCACAACCATAATGTAGATGGCCTGAGTTAGGCAGGAAAGTTGTTTGACTTTAGTTTAGGCAGTTCTCATTAAATAATTAAGAGGTAAAAAAAAAAGTGCACCAGAGTAGGAGTGCAGAGAATTACACTGAAGTTTCTCATGTTTTAGAAGCCTTTAACTTGTTTTGTTCTGAACACTGAGAATTCTTTGTCCAGGTTTCTCTCTGTCTTTGTTTTTTTTTTTCTGACTTGTGGTGGGTGTTGAAGGAATATGATGAAACTTTTTTTTCTCATTCTCGTCTTTTTGTGGTTATTTACTTAGATGAACTCATCAAACTCTCACTCTCATGCCATAAAAAGGCTTTTGTCAGAATGGACATATTGTACAAAAGCAAATGATGCAAAAAGGTGAAATACGGGGATATCTCTCCAGCTCAATTTAGCCTGCCTTGTCTCCTCACTCTTCATCAGCCTTGCCTTGCCCGCCTCGCTTCTGTCTGCCAGTGTGTTTGGCTTTTTCAGATGTGATGTGAGCATAGTATTCTCTCAGACCGAGGCGGTTACTTTGTGAACACACTGATGGTATTGCACTGCTGCATCCCGCAAGTAATATTAAAATTGCAACTGGCCCTTTTAAAGTCTTTTTCATGAGATGTATGTTTTAAAGAGTGTGTCAATTCTTAAAGACGCCCTTGGCTTTTATCCGTCATTTTTAAGAAAGCTTTCAATAAGGACTGAGGCAAAAGCTCAATGTGGCGGAGGCCCTTTTTTTGCGTGCATAAACTGCATATAAAAACCCAACTTCAGATGCAGAAAGCAGATATGTTGTGACTTAAAACAGCCTCAACAAAGCTGAGGCTTCAATATTGATGAATTTAACCCAACGTCATCTTGACAATGATTCAGTGTTTGCTCTCTTTTTTTTAAAGCTCTTTTTTGTCATTAGAATCTAACTGCACATTCTTCTTTATGCAAAACTTCTCAACCCCACAGCAATCAGAGATTTAAAGTCTTGGCTTTTGCTGTGAACTGCACCATCCCCCTGCTTTGAAAGAAACTTGCAGTCTATTCATCTCGCACTGAAGGCAATTTACAAAATAACCTCAAGCTATCGTGTTTGTTTTCGACAGTCTCCAGGTTCCAACTGTTCTGTTGACCTGCATCCCTTGTAGGGTGCCAGGGTGAAGCGAGAGTACAATTACTTCTGATTAGAGCTCTGACTCCTGATACACCTCCACCTGGAGGGGGGGAACCATCAATTTCACACATGCTAAACTTCTTTTAGCAAGGAGACCTGGGAGCTCAGCAAATGACTGAAGCTGATCCAGCGGTGGACTTGGTGCTACAGCGTCCTGCTGAGTTCAGAGATCTGCTGATCAGCACCGCTCACCGCTGAGAGACGAGCCTCTGCACTATATATGTTCTTTGCTGGTGAGGCACTGACTTATGACTTATATAGACACCATGCATGTTATTGGACGTATGGAAATTTTGCGCAGGTATACAATGCTGGGGGGCAAAAAGACTAATCATTTACATGTCATCCATAGTAACTCAGTGAAACTTAGGAAGGTAGGTATTAATTTTGTGCTGTGATCCACAGCAAAGCGAAAGAGCGATATTTTCTCGGTCTGTATCGCCAAGCTACATGCAGACTCTTTGCCATAGCAACTGACAACAATGCCACTTCATGTTTTAGGATTTAACACCAAAACACATTCAAGAATTTTGCACACAGAACAGAACATTTAGTTTGTTGTTGTAGTACATTTTAGGCTTAATGTTTTATTAATAAATAACTGAAACTGAATTACTGAATTAATAATTGAATTACTTAGACATGCAAACTGTAGCCCACAAAACGCACATTTAATTAAAAAACTAAACAAAAACATCTTATTGCTGTCTTACCTTTTCTTATCAATGAAATCCATGCAGCCCTAATTCTGCACAAAAATATCCGTTCCTCCAAAGCCAAGTTTATCCTGCATGTCTTTTCTACTCCATTTGAAAATCATCAAACTGTCTTGAAGTAAAACTTTCTGCTCCGTGTTGGTTTTCCTTTAGTTATCATCTCCTGCTTCAATTGAAAATCCACTTTGTTAAAGCGTAGAAATGTGGTCTTTCATGTTGACTTAGAAGAGAGAAGAAAACAAATATATTGCTGTACTTTACTTATTTACTGTGTGGCTAGCTCCATGGCTAGCTCCATGGCTAGCTCAC
This sequence comes from Micropoecilia bifurca, assembly GCA_903067075.1. Classification (NCBI taxonomy): domain Eukaryota; kingdom Metazoa; phylum Chordata; class Actinopteri; order Cyprinodontiformes; family Poeciliidae; genus Micropoecilia; species Micropoecilia bifurca. The sequence goes on along the minus strand of CAEGAF010107013.1, from coordinate 29,944 downwards.
GGTGTCTTACTCTGCAGTTGTGCAGTCACCATATCCGGGATCATGATCGCCCCCTGCCATGAGGCAAGAGAACTGCCTGCCTCACCTCGAGTCTGTTCTCTGCCGTTTCTGATCGCTGCTCCACACACAAAACACGATACACACACACAGTTAGGGATGAAAAAACACTGTACATTATAAGCAAAATTATGGAAAATCAGTCCATATATTAAATGTTTTTAGCCATTTTATTGTTGGCGTACAGACATGCTCCCATAGAGTGGCAGCCAGTGCAGTTAGCGAGAGGTTGCGCAATCCCAGGTGAGGCTCAGCTCGCTGCTGCCTCATCGGCTTCGCTTCTGAGGATATTAATGGAAAAATGCAAAAATCCAGCAAATTTGAAGAAAAAATAATCAGAATTGGTTAAGCTAAGTAAAAAAATAGGAATTTTATTGTACAAACCACTGGGTGAAAATAGAAATATAAATGATTTTATTATTATTTTCCATGACAGCCTCCCCTGACCGCACGTTACTGATATACACCAACCACACAAGCTCTGACATGCAGTCATAAACTGAATGCATATCAGGGTGATTGCATGTGATTGAACACATTTGTGTCTCTAAATTGATTTGACTGATTTACATTTAGGACCTGATCATTCTACACCTGTGGAAAGTTGTGATGACTTCTATCTTGATTTTTTGACGGATTAATGATTGCATTTTCTTATACATTTGAGATTATGAACCTATTCTTTAAAATCCACCACTTTTGATTGGCCACCACATTATGGACATCTAAACAAACTGAAGCTATTTAATTTTCCTTTATTCAAACAGGCAAGTTGATTAAGAACAAATTCTCAGTTTTAAACAATGACCTGTTCAGAAAACATCATCCAGCAGCAAACAGAAAAAATATCATGAAACAGATAAACAAAATACAACCATATTCATAGTGATTAAACATACTATAATGAGTATAATAAGCTAATTTTCAAAAGAAGGTACATTGACCATAAACTGCTTCAGTGAGCTTCAGTGTTTTTTTTGCAAATTGTTCCAATCAACTAAACTGAAACACATTTTTCAAAGTGGGAAAAAAACAATTGGATATATTTTTGGGGGTTTTGCTTTAGCAACTATCAAATAGTAATATTGACTTTCTGTTTCCTTAGGAAAAAAAATAACGTGTTATAGAGACTTATTTCCCTAACTGAGCTTCAAAATGGGAAAGACATTAGAACCTCTTATTGTGCCTGGGTATTCACATTAAAAATAAACCGGACTGGAGAGCAGGAGATGCTCCTGAAGATCTTTCTTTTGACTCTGTGGTGGCATCATTAATCTTCTATAGTGTAGCATGTTGAACATAATATAATCAACTGTTTTACAACTTTCTGGCAAAAAATTGTGATGTGAAAAATGATAGAGATGCAGCTCCTAATTCCTGTGAGCAGACAGATTATTTTGTTCTCCTGGGACTCTAAAGGATGATTAGAAAGAGGTATTTATTGAGCTGCTGTGGGGAAAAATAGTTTTCTAAATGCTGAAATTACCTGAGTGTCTGAGTTACTGAAAATGTGATGATGCACTGGCATCTAATGGCCATGGCTGGCAAAACCAATCTGGATCAAACCACAATTTGTAGCATTCAATATATTATTAAATAACAATGTAGATCATAAATTAATAATTTCATCCTAAATAATATCTGACTCATCTTTATCTATTAGCAGCGCCTCATTTCCAGATCTGGAATCTATATCAGTATACAGTGGCGGATTTAAGGTTAAGGGATCTGATAGCCTGAGGCAAGTTATTCTAAGAGCCCCCTGATGTCAGTGGGACTGCCTGGCAGAATAAAAGGCAAGGCAATAAACTGGGGGAAAAAGTAGCACACACGTATTGAAATGGGGGCCTCCCCGAGGCGATGGCCCAACTGGCCCATGGTTAAATCCTCCACTGAAAGTAATAATCACACCAGAGCCTTGCAGAGGGAAGAGAAGAGAAAAAAGAGTGGGGGAAGACACCGAGGTACCAAAACAAAAGCCACCCGTCTCTGTCCCACTCTCTTTGTGCCTTCAATCTGAGGGTAAAAAGAAAGAAAGAAAGAAAGAAAGAAAGAAAGAAAGAAAGAAAGAAAGAAAGACGGCAAAATCCTGGCGCTAAGAAAGGGAATTATAAGGGCTCTGATGATGACTGATGGCTAAGTAGAACAAGATCTGAAACAGATCACATGGGTTTATTGTAGCAGCGGCAGTCGTTCTGATGTGTTTGCAGATAAGAGCGTGAGGCTCGAGCTCTAATCCTGTCCATAGGCTGTTGCTGGTTCTCTTCAGATCCCTTAAAGAGGGTAAATGATCCTATCACTGCATTAAACTGTAGGCTTTGCAGTTGTTACATTTCACAGTTCTCATTTTAATCCTGAGTAAATGATTAAATAGTTATTGTGTTTATCCATATAATCGTTTATCATGATTGTAGTAGATAAATCCTCAGTTTCTTAAGGTGGTGACTGAATTTTTGTCCACATCTGTCCTTTAAAATTGCAAGAATGTTTTTAAGTATTGCATTAATTTAGCATTCAAAAGCACCTAACCGCTGAAATCTACAATTATGCTAAGATCTGTGCCAGTGGGGTGTGTGTGACTCCAGCAGAGTATCATATATGTTTTAAAGACATCAATTAGGAGAACGCTGTCCACCCAGAAACACACCCTCATTGTCTCCGCTTTTGTTCTTCCTGGTAAATTGTAGGAGGTTGAGTGGGCATGCAAATCATGACAGGAAAGGTCAAGCTAATTAGCGCTCCCTTTGAACCTCCCATTGAAAGCTCATGACGTCTCCATGCAGAGTCGACAGAGTTCAAATTAATCAAGGGCTTCCTATGTGCTGCCAAATATTAACTTTCTTCTTCAGAAATGCTAATTTAAGCAGCTATACAATTACCAGTGTTAAATGAGCTTTTCTGTTGTATTCTCATTACCGAAAGCAAATAAATAAGAGTTTTATGTGCACAGGATGAGAGCTAAAAGCCTCCTTTATCAAGTGGAAAGGGAACGTTTTGTGCTCCATTAAACCTGCACAGTGCTGTAATCGACTTTGTTTAGATATGTTAAATAAAGCATGTCATTATGCTCTTCTGGGTGCTGAGTGGTATTTTAAGGGTCCATAAATTCAATTAAACAATATTTAACACCACCCCTGGATGATGTAAGAGCAGTGATGCACGTGATGTAGGGAGGGTTTGTGTCAACCATTTTTAAGAATTATTGCACAGGATTTACATTTATATTGTCTCGTTAATAGTATGCCTATCTTTATCTGAGAGGGGCCTCAGATGCTTCGAGGGCCTGAGCTCATTCCCCTAACTCAAAACTGCATCCCATTTGTCATGATACGTAGCTTGGGAAAAAAAAAAACCTGCTCATTCTGTCATTACAGCGAGTCCCGTTAGCCACCTACTAATGCACAGTTTAGCAGCCACCATGGAAAAATGCTAAAGAGGTCCTGACAACTCCTGGGGGTCGGCTAAGTGTGGGCCAAGGGTTTGTGTGTGTGAATGTGAGCTCACATTAGAGTTGGGGGGAGAGAAAAGGGGTAGGATGGGGTCCCAGTGGTTGTTTGCCTGTTTTCCATCAAGAGCCCTCATCTCCTTTATCCCCTTTGTGGCAGAAGCCCTCCTCGGGCAGTTCCCTCTGAGGGGGATCTAAAAAGAGCAGCTGCTGGGGAATGAGTGCCATTTCCTCCTGCTGTCACAAGCACACTGGCAACCCTTAGTCCTCCTGTCCCCCTCCGCCCACAGCCCCTATCCTCCCCCATTAATATGCATATGAACTTGTTTCTCTTAGTTCTGAACTCCAATGACAAAGTGGGAAAGCATATGCCTGAAATATTCATGACTGCATGCAGTAATTAAGCGACAGGGAAGGGAGGTCTGCATGGAAGTCACTACCCCTCTGTCAGAGTTAAAAACAGCCCTGTTTCTGCAGCGGAGGAGCTTCTTGTTTCTCTGTAATTTCTTCTAAGCGGTTTCACTTTTTTGTGTGCTTTTTTGCATCATAGAGCCACTTGACTGGGGGAGAGTTAATGAGGTTTAAATAAAAGCTGTTTGCTAGAAAGACTTTTCTCACTTAACAGAGTCAACAGTGTGACATGGAGATGGTGTTTTCATCTGCACCACATCAGTTGTTACCTGTCATTACAAAAGTTTCAATAGAAATACAGGGATTTTTGAGTGTTATGCTCAGTATCTGTGCTTTTGTCTCATTCATGCTACGTTTATACAAAAATAATCAGAAAATGATATTAAAATAACATGACAATAAATTAAAATGTATTTTGTTTTTGTGTATCTGAATCCCATTCTGATACAATCACATGTAACCTTTACAATTCATAAATATGTATTAGAAAATTATTCATGAAAAGTCTGTGAAATTTTCACCTGAGCAGTCAGACTTACTGTAACTGTAAATAATAGTTTGTAGATTTTAAGATACAGATTTTTTTTCCCCAGCGTGGATTTTTTTAAGTTGTAATGTAACAACATCGAATGATGCTGTAGATGGAAATTTTATCCAATACAAATTCAAATTTGATCACACATAAAAATAATTCTGGCTCAAAAGTGTAAGAAAAAATAAATAATGACATTCCAGATGCAAAATTATTAATTTCTTCAATGTAAATTGGGTGCTGAGTCGTAAAACTGCATTAGGTATTTTTTCTAAAATGTATTTTGCACATTTTTATCACTCACAGATGATCTGTGAAAACAAATCAAGCTCCTCTGGCTCCTCCCACTGCCATTGGCAGAAATTACACAGCTCCGTTCAGAAACTACCAATCAGAGCCAGAAGGAGGGTCTTTGCGCTGTCAAACAAGCTGATGTACACTCTGCTCACACCCTTGTTCTATGATTTTGTATTTTTATAGTGTAAAGCACTTTGAGCTGCCTTGTTGCTGAAATGTGCTACATAAATAAACCAATCACGATTGGTTTACTGATTCAGTGAGTTTTGTCGTCCAAGTTCATCGTTGTCATCGACCTGTCGCTGTGTTAATGGCAGAGAAAAGACCCAACTTTAAGGGAAAACTGCTGATTTCTCCTTGACAGGCTCCACTGTGGGAGAAGAGATGCGGAGTGAGAGCTGCTGTGCAAAGTGCGCTTATTAATATTTTCAGACTAAGTCCACTGTTTTCTCAGAACTCCCTCCTTCAGCTTTAAGAAGTTAAAAATAATCCCCTGAACACTTAGACTTTATTCTTTACTAACACAAAATATTCATCCATTATTTAACATGTGTATCTACATTTTACCTGCTTCTCCCTTTTTAGTCTGTGCTAATTGTTTAAAATATGTTCCAATCTTTGATAAGAGAATCTAAAATGCTTATGTGGTTTAACGTTATTTGACATGATTTTATTTATAAAATTAGCCTCTCTAATGCACCTGCCACTCAAATCTTCAAAAATTTTGTTGAATTATTGGCGGCTATTTGCAAAATCTCCCGTTTCTAAATGAAAGCGTTCCTTTATGAATTGAAGCGGCAGGGATTTTCAGAGCAGAGATTGAAGCGAGGTGCAGACTGGCAGACTGTTCTGTGATTTAGCCCAAAGAATCAGAGGACATGGAGGTGGATGCCTCTGTGCAGCCACTAGAGAGATAAAGAGAGAACTGAAGAGTGATAGAAAGAGAGGGAAAGCCATGAGGTAGGGGTGCGGGTGCAGCGAGTGGATGAGGAGGCGAGATGGTTGCTGAGGCTTGACAGCCAGGTAGATTGTATCTGACATAAAGCCTGGAGATGAAAGGGAAGCGGACAGCTGGCCCACTGCACTCAGCACACTGCATGCAGTTGCTCTCACCATGCCGTGCCCCTTGCCCCTCCACACACCTTCAGCGTCCCGCCCCTCCTTTTCTTTTCCACTCTCATCTTCCCCTCCTTTTTACGCTCTTCTGACAGCCCCTCATGGGTGTGTCCCCCCCCACCCTCCCTTCACACCAGAGGCTCATCCTCGCTCTCCGTCCTCGCCGGTGCCCCCCTCACGTACCCAGAAGCTGCAGATTTCAACATTTACCCTCGGCGCCCTGCTTTCTGCACCGTCTCCACGCCTCTCTGTGCCTGTCATCTCACAGCCCACTCAGTGCCACACTGGCTTGTTTTGTCAATAACCATTTATTTGCTGCTGGACTGGCAGCAGCCATTACATCTGACCTCCCTGTTTCATCAATTATGGATAGATTATTGGATGTGAACATCTGCAAGAGCTTGCAGTTGGACTTACCTCCTGGCAGGGATTAGATAAAGTATTAAACTGTTGTTTATTGTCAGGCCAAAACTCTACTGGGAAGCCAGAGAATTTCCACAACCCCTCAGCAAAAAATAACTCCCATCAACAAGGCACCTTAAATAGTTTAGCAGAGCAGCCAAGGCCCCCCTCATGGAAAGAAACGCTCCATTTATTATTTACAGTTATTATTGGTTGTTATAAGACTCAGAGTAAAAGCTCCTGGCAGGTGAGACTTAGTCATTGTTTGTCACCTTTTGTAAATTTGTGAACCAGGGGCTAAACGTGACAGGAGAAACACAAACACAGAGATGTTGTCTCTGGGGCAGCATCTTCTTTAGGATGAGTCACAAACTGGTGCAAAATCTCTAATAATTCAACACAAACACCCTCTGTCCATCCTGGGGACTTAATAAATAATTACTCTGTTCTTCACCTCATTCTAAAATGATTTAAATCCATGAAAAATAAACCCAAAAATATGTAGCAGTCATTATTTGTTGAAATAAGATGAAGACAACATAGAAAAGTTTGTAAAAAAAAAAAGTAAGTGCACTCCTAAGATCTCAGAAACTTTGTTGGTGTACTTTCTTTTTCCAACAGCTATATGGAAATCATTCACTTTTAAAGCATAGAGTTTAGCCCTAAATTATTCATAGTCCTGGTGGATTCAGATTTTATTTCATTTTCAATCAACCAAAAAGGTTTGTTTCTTATTTTTAAACCCTTCTTGTACTTTTTGTTGTTATCCAGATAGTAACATATAATACTATGGTTATTGTCGTTCTTATTTCTGAGATACACCATTCAGATATTGACATTATAGTAATCAGATGCTAATTATAATTGCTGACCAGCTTGTAAATTGAGATTTATATTTTGTAATGACGCCTATGTCTTTGGGGCTGGAAGTCCTCTTTACCATCACCCTAATCTTTAGATCCCTCCACAGATTACCAGAATTTAGGATGGGACTCTGCCTGGACGCCGGTGAAATTAGAAACTATTTTAAACCTAAAACTATGTAGGCTTTACTCGTTTTTGATTATTTTCCCTTCGGTTGGTTGTTATTTGATTTAATTAAATGCTTTTATTTTTTGCAGCAACTCCATTTTCCTCTTTGTAAACAAATAAATTCTTGGCTCATTTAACTTCATCTCCATCTCATCTATCGGGAGGTTAATCTCATGTCTTATAGGTGTCAAATGGAAACAAATGGAGACCAAAACAACAGCCAACGGTGTAATACAAGGTCTTCAGAAAACATTTAATACATAAATTTAATAAATGTAAAACAGAAAACAAAGCCATCTACATAATTTAAAAGATGCTTTTCTTATGCCAACTTGGTTCCTGACCATCTGGGGACCAAACAATTAATTTACCATTCATTGCATTGTGAATTTCAATTATTATTCATGGTAATATTTGTCATAAATGTAAAAATACCCACTCAAATTTAGTAAGTTATTGCAATATCTAAAATAATTTTGGAATATTTCACTACTTTGTATTCTTCATACACTGTCAATATATCTAAAAAATTGTGTCCAGGCTGTTAGATATAATATTATTTGCAGTGGAATATCACTTGCTGTGTACATTGAGACAAATGTGTACATAATTATTATGCAAACTGGAATACAGCAATTGCATCATCTACAAACCAGCGTGAAAAACAGGAAAGTGTTTCTCTGACTATTTCGCTGTAATATTTTTTATTCAAACAGGTGCCCTGACTTGGACTAATGTTTTCACTCCTGACTGCTTATCGTTTTTGTCTGACTGCAGAGAAGAAGAGGTTGCAGCTCTGCCTTTTTTTTCAGTCCCGTTTCAAAGCCTCTCACAGTTCACCTTCCAGGCATCTGCTCAGCTGTCAGCACCAGTTGTCAAACCGACACTTTGCATTCACATTGTTTCTGTGAAAATGAAGATGTGTATTTTCCACTGTGAATCGGTAGAGGGAGAAAAAAAAAACAGCACATAGCCCCAGCATTTTCATTAATGTCTTGGTGGTTGAGGCAGTGATGTAACCTCTGTCAAACAGGAAGTTTTTTGTTATTTGGAGGCTTTGAAGAAAGAGCGCGAAAACCCTCCTGTGTGCCAGAGAGTGGCGGGGCAAGGCGCATCAAAATATCAGCACAGGTTGAAAGGCACAAAATAAGGTCAGTGTCACCGCACTGCATTATTAATACTCAGCTGTTTATCTCCTTGCCCATTGAATCTGTGTGCAATGAAATACTGCTTCCTATGAAATATTCATGACATTTCTTGGTTTTACATGTTGAAGAAGCAATCAGAAATGCAGGCGTGATTGTGTGCCTGCAGCAGGTTGCTGAATTGCACGGATCTCCCATGTTAACATAGAGTGTGAGACTGTTAAACATTGGTTAAACTAACCACCGCACTCTTATCTGGAAAGACGGTGGGCTCTTCATATTAGATATGACTTTGACACCAACTATTGTTAATAGAAAAGCAAATTTGAAAACATTCTAAAGATTGTCACAAATCTTATTCTGATAACATTGGTGTAAGAATGATCAAACAGAAGTTTTTGAAGGTTTTATTGAAGAAACATTTAATAAATAGATCAAATTGACACTTTGTGCCTAAAATAGGACTTGCTTAAAAAAATGGTTTCACATTTTAATATTTTATTGGACCACCTATTTTGTCATAGCATATCATCTAGGAAAATCCCTCTGTGATGAGGGAAGAAACAAGTTGTCGGTGGAATATACTGGCCATTCAGAATATTCAGGAAGTCCGCTGACCTCATAATGTTGCTGAACTTTGACCTGACCTACTGCAGCCCCTCAGGTCAGAGTCTTGAACCCACAGGCTGCTACAGTAGATACTCGACATGATAGGTGCATCACTTCATCGTCCTCCCTTCTCACCCTGATTCACCAATCAGTCTGAAAGACGATAAATCTGGACTCATTAGATCACATCTTACATCACTGCTGAGTCCAATCTTTATGACTTGTAGCCTTTTTTCCCAGTTAGCATCATGGATTGGTGGTTTTCTCATGACTATGCAGCTGTTCAGCCTCCTTATATTCAGGAGGTATAAAGGAAATCATTCAGTGTTAAACAGTAATTTAGAAATGTATCTTTTCATTCATTTGAATGGAACTTGTGCAATGAGGCAACAATTGCCTGTTCTCAGCTGGGCGACCAGCAAGGTTTGTGCAACTTTAAGCTCCTACTATGTAGGGCGAGTGAACTTTCACCTTTCATATATATGAAAGGTGGAGGGTGAGAAGGAAATTTAATTTTTTTTTTTTCATAAAAGTCAAGTGGAGCATTATAGGGAAAGCTGTAATGATCCACTTGTGAAAGTAAAGCCTTATAACTGGCATTCAGACAACATTTCTGACTGCTACACTACTAGCCGGGACACATTTAAAAACAAAAAATAACATAAAATTCTGCACCACAACAAAGCCTTGCCTGGCTTTCTCGTTTTGTGTTTCATGCTAAAATCACCTAGTAATTTAACCAAATGCCATTGCATCCAGAGTGCATGCTCACACACAGAGGAAGAGAGAGCCAGTTCTCTAATGATCAACAAGCTGCAGCGTCTTTATTATCCCAGCCAGCCAGTGTCTCCACAGCCGCCTCATGTGCTGTTTAAGTGATTGTAAATCATCCCCCTCTAATGGCTGAGATTAGCATACTATCAAAAAGCTTTCTTCATGCGTGATGCGGTAACATCTCGGGGCCCTAAGTGTTTTATGGTGAGTAAGACGGTACACACTGCTATTAACAATCTCCTCCTGGCCGGTCAGGCAGCTGCACGGCTGTCAGTGTTACCAGATGCTCAAGGAGAATTCAGGCCTGGACTGCAGCCCATTATGGGTGCTGCCTGTCAGGAGCCATTAGGCATTTGCTTTTTGATTAATGCCCTAAGTGATGGCGTGGATGCTACTCAGAGACTAGTGCAAGAAAAGAGAGGATAGAAAAGGTTATTGCCTGAGTGAAAAAAAGCCTGAAGAGACACTGTGGTGTCAATGGCGATGAGAGTGAATACGCTTTAACTTGCAGTGTTTTTTTTTTCTGTGCTAGATAATTTTAGGCTCTCGTTTCTTCTTGCTGTTTCTGAGGCTGGACCTGCTTTGCTGAGAGGAATTTAGGATGTCGCTGCTCCTCCTCCTGACTCCCGATGCCTCCAATTGTGACCCATGAATTATTAATTAACTTTGGTAATAGAAAAGATATAGGTGTGGTGTGCTTTGACCTGTGCCTACCATCGTGGATCAGTCTTCATATAAAACAGATATGCATAAACACATGAAGGATTTTATGAGAATTATTTCAAATTGGATCACGATTGAAGCTGATCTATGTGATTTCATTATATTTTCAGAGACAGAGTCAGCCCAAGGCATAAGAGAACTAAGCTGTGACTTAAGACCCCAAAGCCAGCAGGTGGCCCCCAGGGAGTGACTTTCTTATAAACAATAATATGTTGAATTGGTTTATTTGGACTTAAAATAATTGACCAATATTAATTTACGATTTACAATACTTCATCTAACTGTAAGCAGCAGCCAGAAAACTGTTGGGTTATTTATTATTTAACTTGAAGTTGATGCTGAATATCAGATCAAAAATAATGACCCAGTATTTTGGGCATGATAAGTAGCTGATCCTTCTTCAAAGATCAACAAATGTAACTAATCATCGGATTTTGATGAATATTTTTTTACACCCGGAAAATATAATCTTTAGATGGTGAAAAAGTGCAGCAGAGTTACTTTCATTTTACTGTGTTGTGTTAATAATTTTGGTTCGTATTAAACAATATATTGATGACACTAGACTTTTGCCTGTAAAACAGTAAAACATTTATTAGTTGATTTGGATACATTTGTTCTTTGTTAGCGCACACATTTAGTCAACATGTGTATTTATATCAACTTTAAAGTTTAATTTGCTTGCATAAGATTAACTTTGTTTTCTTTTGCAGGTACTTACCTGCTTTGAAGTGGCCAGACAAAAGATGGGGGCCCGGTCCAATCAGCAGGCATAAATGCTGTTTGGACTTAACCACTAGTTCCTGCTGGCAAGGGAAATTTGTAGTTCATCTATTTAGATAAGTTTTGTATTCAAGTAAATATCATTATTTAAACTTTAATATTTTTGATTTTCCTTTTGTGTGTCTTTAGTTTAGCCAAACTTAGCTGTACTGTTTGTTAGGTCAGTTGTATTTGTTTGTGCAGCCAGTTTGTTTACATTTTTGCCTAAGTTCAGTTTTGTTTCTTTGACCTCTTTTATGAGCTCAGTTTATCTTTTTGTCATTTTATAATGTGGGTTAAAATAAAAAACCCCATTTTTCTAATTAATATCTTGTGACTCCTGTTTTTAACTCGGTCCATCACAGTCTGATTGTGTCTGAATGGCTGTTTTTTCTGTTTCTTTGTTGCCGTGTGATGAGATGAAAGAATATATGCATATGAATATCAACAGCTTAAGGATGGATGGATGGATGGAAATTGTAGAATGTTATAAAAAATGAAATTGTTTTTACTATGCAGTGTGTAACTTGACGTAGCCTGCATGTTGCCCAAAGCCCACATTTAATTGGCTAATTAGGCTTGTTGGAGAACTCCTACCAAGGTAGGTTTGTTCTGGGAGAAAAAGAGCTCAATAAAATACCTGATGAAATTTGAATGCAATGAATATTATATTTTGCATTCTACCCACCATTGGTATTCTGAACACCAGACAGCCGTCAAGTTAACCAATGTTTGGGGTTGGAATTGACCTCCTATGTTTGCCAAAACTCAATTCTTTAGTCAATCCTTAGCTTAGTCAATTTAAGTAATATTATTGTCCCTGTGAGGGTGCAGTTGAAATTTGGACACCAGCATTTTACAAACATTACATGTTTTCTGTCAATTCAAACATCAAAAGTAAAGTTTGATTGTATTGTTTTACCTTAAATGTTGCCCTATCTTCTGCAGTACATCTTTAATTTAAGCTAAATGATCTGCTGAACATATATAAAAAACAAAGAACTGCTGGAAACAAACTTGATCAAACAAACTCAAAACCTAGAATGTTAATGAAATCAATGCCTTCTCAAGTTCTGATTTTGTAAAACATGCCAGTTTAACAGGTCACCTTGCAGAGCAACAAGACCCATATGTTCTCCTCACATGTTCAAATGAATCCATCTGCTCAGGTTGCGTTCCTGTGATAATCACACCTTCCACAGCGGATCGATAAATGAAAAGCTATGTTTAAACTGAATCAAATTTTCCAGTTGTGGGGTTAGGCTTTCATCCGCAACAAACCACGACAGCCCTTAGTATTAGCTTTACCGTATATACAATTAAACGCCCCAGTAACCTGCACATTTTCATCAGATTGGACGTGTAGAGATGTAGCCCCAGGTTTAGTTCCCCCCTCTTTCACTCTAACCCAAAAGAGATGACCAGCTGCAGTAATTGCACTGTGCTGTGTTTACATTTATTCATGAAACGGAGGATCTCCTTTTCATTCCCGTCCCCACCTGTCACCCATTCCATTAGCGGCGTCAGGAGAAAACACCTCCCACCAAATCAAACTTCAGGCTACAATCACTAATCAGTGCTTTCCCTCGTGAAGATGACTTGTTCCACACCTATATTTGATTCCCCACCATCTCAATGAATGATGAAGGTTTCATGCATTTGGTTCCACCAAAATGTGTGCGCACTCATGCACATCCTTTATTGATTAGTTCTCGTGCAAACAGTAGACAGAGTGGGACAGACATAATTGGACAGTTGTCACAGGAGCTCAAGCACCGATACCCAGCGTTGCATTTCCTCCCTTTATGGAAATGTGACATACTTTGGAAGAGATTGTTATGTAAGATAGTTAAATATGTCACTTATCTGTATGTAAAGCATCCTAACATTTCTTTTTAGAGGAATTTTTTTGTGTTAAGTTGAAAATTTAAACAAATAGCTTTTGCTTTATTTGAAACATTCTGGAATAACCTTGCTTCATTTCCCCTTTAATTCACATTTTCTTCAATTTCATACAATTTCTCTGCATCATCTGAATCAGTTGCTTTTAAGCTGTTTGAAGATCCTTCTAAAATGTGGACGTTGATTGCTTACCTCTGCTCCATGTAGCTAGCCAGCTTACTATGTAGCTTGCTAGCCTACTAGCTATCTAGCTAGCTGTTCAACTAGTTATCTTGCTAGGACTATCAACTTGGTAAGACTTCACCAGGATTACCTATATTTAGAGAAGATATGGCTCTAGTTGTATATTCAAGTCATGACTTTTAAAGTTTAGTGGAGCTGTTTGAAGCTATGTGAGATGTAGCCATAAGCAATATGAGTTAGCGATGAGCCTGAGCGGACATATCTCTCTAAAATGGGGTTAACCATTGGAGTTCATGAGTAATGGCAGGATGCTGTGTTTTGGGGGATGAATTGAAGTTTCCTGTGCAGTTATGAAGGTGTTGGTTGTTGAGGGGAAGAAAGGTGCAGAGTGGAGAGGCTGCTAGTCGATTTCTGTGTCTATCTATACTTCAACCTCTTCAGAAGGTCAAGACACTCAGATCATTACCAAAAAAATGACATCCTAGATTCAAGGAACTGAAAAGACAGCAGTCTCAGCATAAATGTATACATTGAAACTAGTCAACTGGGGTGATTCATGTGTCTACTTTATGCTTCCTGTACACATCCAGAGGAAAACCTCAAAGCATCCCCAGAAATTTAAGGGGGGACAACATACATCTTCATTAAATATGAATGACTTGGAAAAATAAGGAGAAAGTTGACTTAGAAATTAAAATCTTTTTTTTTTTTGAGGGGGTGGGGGGTAGGGGGGGGAGGCAAATAATGCTCAGTTTACATGGATCAACCTGTTTGCAATGTTAAGCATCACTTCCCTTATGCTTTCATGTGTTCATTAAATTGACTGTTAGGCACTATTTCCACCAGATGGCAGTTATGAGTTAGCCTCCAAATTCAAACATAGCTTTTAGATAAAGCAAACTTGTGGAGGAACTTGTGATTTAAAAAGGCATAAAAAGCAGCAGAAAAAGGTGGTATGTACAGACATCACTGCATGCTGATGGATAAGTTTCATCGTTTCAGTCATTGTCTTTTGTTTCTAGTTGTTTATCATATTTGAATGCTGTAGCACCACAGTGGCCCCATGGTCACTGGTGGGAATCTGCCATTTGTTGCATTTGGGTTCATATCCACAAACTTCCTGATGATGGAAAAAAATACCTTCGTAATTCAAGGAGAGAACTTACAGAAGGCTGCGTCCATTTGACAAAGCTTCCTGACAAGTGGACAGAACATTTTCCATAATTTAAAAATAAGGAGAATTATTACTCTGATGATGATTCTTTTAGAGCAATAAAGGATTTCAAAAATATCTGGCTGCTTGGAAGCAATGCAGAAAGATATTAGTAGTGCTTAAAAACTTTTTCAAAGACCTGTGAATCACAACCAGATATGTCCTCTAGGGACCAGGCTAGAGCAGCTTGTACTTAATAAACACAACATGGGCTCTGCTAATTATTTTCTTACCGCTCATAACCACAATGAACCTGCTGCACACTGCTGGAACAAAAGCCAACACGTTCCTACTCAGCTTCAAAAATGCCATTTCTCAAAGGCACAGCAGAAATATTACCACTCTAATCATTGCTAGAGTAAACAATGTTCTGTTAAGAAAACAGAAAGGCATCCTTAAAGTTTGTGTTTGGGTAATGAAAACCAAACAGCGCGTGCCTCAATTGGCTGACCTGGGCCACGGAGGAGATGAGACGTCCCAGCAGAAGCTGAGCTCAGGCCGCTTTCCCTCTGATGATGGATTCAGCCGCACAAAAGGCAGAAGCACAGATGTGTAATAACTCTATCAAACTCACGGCTCTGTGTTTTCACAAGGTTAAACACACACAGAGAAACCCACTGGAATTTCGCATTTTACTCCTCACCCATTCCAAAGAACCATTCTGTGTGGCCAAGGTTACCATCGATGTGTGTGTGTGTGTGTGTGTGTGTGTGTGTGTGTGTGTGTGTGTGTGTGTGTGTGTGTGTGTGTGTGTGTGTGTAACCTACGTGTTTGTTGGCTAATAAGACAGCATTTCCAAGGTAAGCTCCCCTCCACTCCTGAGCCCTCACATTACAAAAACATTCCCTTACACAGATTCCTACATGAAGACACTGACACCGGCGGAGAGTCGGTGGGAGAAAGGAAGCAGCCAACGTGGGACCCAAACAGAATCCATATTTAATAATGCTTCCACTCGGACTTGTTCTCTTTCAAGTCGACATAAAAGAAGCCACTGAGACCCGGTTCTCTCTTTGACCAGGAGAGTGTGGCATCAAAGATGAGGTGGAAATAAAAAAACACACACACAAATTACACCAACTGCTTGGCATGCACTGGTCAAACATGCATGTCCGAGCATTTCGCTGAGCTTCCTGTTGACCAGGTTATAAATAAAATAGAAATGACATGTTCAGTGATCCGAACAGAGCCGGGTTCTCTGGCTTTGAGGCCGTGAAGAATATAGAACTAATGGTCTTTACTGTCTGCCTACAGTTGGTGGTGGTAGGGCATTGAATTAAATGTCTTTATTATTTTATACTGTTATTGCCACCGGGTTTTTGCACCACAACAGGTTTACTAAAATTAATTCCAACCATGCTGCTAGTTCCCAAAAAATAAATTCCCTGCTCCTTCAGTCTTGTGATATATTTTTTGTAAAGTATTGTAATTTGAGTGTTTGTTTGATTTTCTTGTATTTCCTTGTTTTTTTGCATGCTGGATGATGTGATAATCTATTTTATTAGTCTTAACTTTAGAGATGCACCAATCTGATATTAATATCTGTCCTGATATTGAAACAAATTCTACATCAGGTATTAATGACAATGTCCATCATCCACTGTCAGATCTATTCAGTCTAGCTTTGTGCAACATCATGGTTTATTATTTATTTTACGTCATATTTAGAGTTGTAATTAGCAGCTGCAAAATCTATCAAAAAATAAATAAATATACCAACCCTATAAATAACAGGTGCATCATGTTTTTCGGCAATGGTAAATAACTTTAACCATGTGAGGAGTTACATGTGAAGCTCACTGAATATTCTAAATGCCCAGAGGTTTTGGATACATTTTAAGCAGTCATATTTCCTCGCTTACTAAAATAATTTGCCCCCTTCCTTCTGTCCTGTGGACAGCATCACCTCGTCTTGTTAAGGAGGCATGAAATCGCCTCAGTCTTTGTACTTTACACCTGATAAACAAATCATTGGACTCAGGCTGAGTTGCAGCAGCCTGAAAACATTCTGCAGCTGCAAATTAAAACAAAGCCTCGACCCAAATATTTTGTCCAATATCAGGTCCAAATCTGAACTTTCCTTTCTGGTTTTAAACACAAAAATGGCTGTTTTAAAGGTTGTTGGTTATTTTCTTGCGTATTAAATGTGAATTTAGGACACTTTGTTGTTTTAATGCTTTTAGACTTGAGTTCTCCTTGTAATGTGGAAGACATAGCATTATTTTATTTCATTAGGGGCAGTAAGGCCATTAACAGTATCCAGTGATTTAACTAACACTACTACCTGTCCAGTATTCTTCCAAGAAAGTCATAATGCATCTGTTTGGCAACTACAAAGCTGTAATGAGATCAATAAAGATAAAACAGATATTCAGGTATTGGGGAACAGTTTTGGGTGGCTTCATCAATTTTGAATTGTGGGGAAGTGATTTATTACTTCATGCTTGAGTTACACTGCATGTCTTAGATGTCTCTCTGCACATCTCAAACATGCTATGTCTAATCCAGATGACTGCATTACCTCCTCATCATGCCATCATTGCCAATTCATGTAAGTTTTCAACAGAAATATTTTTTTTTAGCAAAAAGTAGCTAAAAGATACAGGACATTAATGGCCGTATTTAACTTAATCATTTAGACCTACTTGGCTTCTACTTTGAGATCCTCAAATGAGCTATTTCTTTAAGTCCAGACCAAAATTAAATGGGGGAAATGATGGAATAATATCCATGGCAACATTTCTCTCTCTCTGCTCTTGTTGAGTATGGTGGCATCCGTCTTTAGGTACGATCTGCTACTTAATTATTAGCTGTGTGTATTCTATTGTTCTCAGTCTGCCTGCTCAGGACTTTATGGGTTTTTTTCTAGCTTTCCAGTCAAGAATAAATTAATTAGTGGATTAGAGGAAACACGAGCTGAAGTGATCAATGTTTGAAAAATGTTCCTGCTTCCTTTTTCTTACCTGCATAACTTCACAACCTGCTCTTTAACTCATGCCTGCAGAAAATCCAAGCCGGCTCATTGAGGGTTAAAAGAACGTGGATTTCCACAGCAGAACCCTCCTCACATCACCGGTCCCAGTGTAGCTCAGCCATCCTTGCTAATGACTTGCAGCCAACAAATTCCTATGACTCTCAGGTGGCTTCCTCCATCCAGGCTCTGAGCAATGATGAAAAGCCTGAGATAAGATAAACTGACAATTGCAACTCATTGCAAGGAGCAGGCAGCATCCAAGCAGCAGCTGAGACCCTGTGAGCTCAGCACTTGCTCTCTTTATTTTTTATCCTTTTCCTCATCACCCCGCTTCATTCTCCCTGGCCCTCCTACTGTGCGTCTCAGTGTGAGTGCGTTAGGGTGGGTGTGTAGGTCTGAAGGAGAGCATATTATGTCTTGCCTTGTCATATACTCCGGTATATTGTTTGTGGCATTGCATGTGTATGTATGCAGGGGATCTGTGTTGAAAAATGTGGAGGTACAAGCGTGTTCTCATGAGTGGAAACCAGTCATTTTTGTCAGTGTTCCCTAATTGAAGCCCATTCCCGCCTGTTTTATTCTGGTCCATTAAGCAAAAAACGCTGGCCTCCCCTCACTCGCCTCCACACATGACACACTCCAATCAATACACTCCCACTGGCTGCTTCACTGGGTGCCTCAAATGAATAGATTGCGCTGCAGCATTATGTCTAATTGAATTTGGTGGAGAGCTCCATGCAGAGCTCTGATGCAGCATTGCAGATTTTGTCTTAAAGCTGAAACAGAGACATTGTTTTTCTTAGTTTTTTGTTTCATTTTATAAACAGAATTAATCATAAATAAACAGTTTTTAAATTGTTGTTTGTGATTATATTTAAAAGTAACAAATTAATTCACTAAAATCTTAACACATTTTGATTTGAAAATATAATTTTACTAGGTGAGAATGCAGGGGCTGCCCCTTTAAGAGACACACGTTTCATTTCTCTGAGAAATGTTTCTTAAAGGGGCAGTATTATGTAAAATTGACTTCTTTTTTTTGCTTTACATCATATCATAATGCTGTTCCCTCATCAAAAACATATCTGGAGCGTTGCCTTGATTCTGTCATGCATGTTTGAGAAATCCTTTAATCTTCTTCTGTGTAAAATGCCTGGGTGGACTTAGCCCCGCCTTCAATGTGTAGCTCCTGCTCCTTGAAGCTGCAGTTTTCAAGCTTCCAAGCTTCCACCTCACAGATCATCCCAACCCTGTAAATCCCCCACTCAGCTCCTTCAGACTAGCCAGCAGCAATTAGCAAATAGCTGGTACAACTCCTCATCTCCTGAGCTCATTATATGAGCTGCTTCTCAGTGAAACGCTGGTAAAAATGTTGTTAAAGGGTTAATAGAGGAACCATGATGTGATGACTTCCTGAAAGCAGAGTTTCAGAAACAGTAAGATTTTCTTAAAGAGACAGAAGCCCAATTTCAAAGTGTTAAATATGACACGTTAAGACATGTTTGACTTATATAGCATTTTTATAACAACTGAAGTCAACAGTTATTTGATTATGCCTGGAAAACACAAAATATTGGCCCCTTAAATACATTGAAGTTGACTTCTAGATATAGTAGATATATTGACAAATACCTCTGTATTTAAAGATAATTATTTCAATCGTTTTTAGTTTCTGAGCTTGGTTCTGCTTCCTCACTAGATTTTTATTTTTTATTTTTGAGGTAAATCTCTGCTTCAGGAGAAAGAAGGGCAAAATAAGGTGTAGGAGCAATTTTGCTGGTTTTCTTAACATTATATACCAAATGTCTTTATCATCTGGATCTGAGTTTTAATTGTATTTAACTTATTTAAGCTACACTAAAGTTCAGTCTGACTGAGCTGAACTGAACAAATTGGATAAAGTTTATTTTGGGTTATGTATTATTCCATCATCCATCCTTAATTTACTTAAATTATTTGTCCATAAGATGTTTACCTTTTGCTTGACATATTGGGGGTATATATTCAGTGTAAATTTTATTTAAAAGACTCTTTGTAGTAGAGCTCAGCATATTTTTATATCAAAATGAGACCAAATTCAGACGTCAGCCGCCACCAATCCAATTCTCCAGACGTCTCAATTCTTCTTTGTGTTAAATTTCTGTGTGAACATCTCACTGTGTGCCTCAGTGACCACTCCAGTGGCTCCACTGCCAATTAGCACAGTGGCTCAAAGCAGGTGCCAAGGCAAATATTTAGCTAATTATCAATATTTAATAACATTTCTGCACTGGCTTCTTTCCTAAGGTCCAGCAGATGCTATTAAATTTCACCCCATAGATACACAGCTATGACACGTAATAACTACATGAATATAAAAGAGATGAATAATTTAAAGTGTGCCAACAAATTAGGACCATCATTAAAAAAAACTAGGCTTGAAACCATTTTGCATAAAACCACCCCAGTTCAAGGTAATGCCAAGGCTCTCCTGATGAAGAATTGCAACATTAATTCAGCAAAGTGAACTTATTCCTACAACTCCTTCTAAGAGCTTCCAACTCCCCGGAGCATTCTGAGTAGAAGGATGAAATTATCGTATTTTTGGACACAGAGGTAGTTATATCCTTTCCCTCAATCAAATCAAATCTGAATTCTTAGAGTGTGGACATCTGTAAGAGCCTTTCAACGTAGAGGAAAGGATTGAGTCTTACTCAGTAACAGAACAATTACTTTTCAAACGTCGTTTTTATGTAATCACAAATTGATTGTGTTGTTTATTGTTGCAGCAGCACAATAGATGCTGCAACGAGGGTCACATGCTTCTGTTACTTTAGAAATGTCTTAAAAACTCATGTTTTTTAGCGTTTTATTTCTGATTGTCTACCTTAAGGTGTTCATAATTCCCTCTGAGCAAACACTTCAGTCCTTCAGTGTGTGCAGCGAGAGCCGCAGCACCTTGCAATGCGAACTCCTTCAGAAGAGCATGTTGCTGGAGGCGCAGTTGCTTGCTTGTGTGATATTACCATTTACCTGCTGTTTTGAATTTTTCTCTGATTTTGGGATGAAAAAGCGGAGGAAAAGGTGTCTGCTGGCAGATGTCTTAGAACTCCAGCTTGTTTTCTTCTTATGCTGCATTCTAATTTCAGACAAGCAGTGTTTTCCTTTGTCTGCCTGTTGGGATTTAACTTGCTTTGAGAGAGAGAGAGAGAAAAAGTCTACAGGATTTCCCCAAGGATGTGCATGCAGAGGACAGAAAAGATCAATTGATCATGTGATGCCTCACACCTAGAGTCTTTGTGCATGTGTGGAGCTCTTGACAAATGTTTTACCTTCTGAGGTGATTTAATGCGTTTAAAAGAAACGCTCACCTTGGATCATGTGTTGGCTTTATCCATATATGGTGTGTAATAATAGGATTGTTTCACTTAAACCTGTTTCATACTTAGCAACAGAAGCACGTATGATATTTCCTGAATCACTGCTCTTGATTTTCAAATATCCTGCAGAAGATTTAGTCGCATACTTTTATATAGACAAACTTCTAATTTAAAAGGGGAGATTTTGACATCCAATAAGGAAGTTAAAAGAAGGCTTACAATATGACTTGTAAAGAATACCCAGCTACGGTCCCAGGATGGAGCCCTTCTCCAACACACCTGAATGAATGGCTGAATTTTCTTATCACCATGTCATCCAGCTCTGCAGAGACCTGGCAACAAACCGTTCATTTGATTCAGGCATGTTGCACCAGGGATGGATGGAAAAGTAGATGTTCTGGACTGGAGCTGGGCAAACTCTCCACCCTGTCATCTCTTTCGCATTTGATGATATCTAAACAATACATTGATCCTTTTGCTTTCACTTGCATCCCACAGAAGTTCAAAATGATCACTGAAAACTGATTTATTGTATATTTACCAGATTATGGTGGGACAGAACTACTTTCTACAGTTATGTTTAATAGATGACAGTATTTATTATTATATTGATTAATAATGCACAAACTGATGATTTCAAGCCTTTATTTCCAATTGTGATGATTTTAAACTTATAGCTATGAAAACACAGCATTTATAATTACAATATTACTTCAGGGAAATAAAAGCAAAACACTTTTACAGAACACATGGGCGGAGAAAAGTGTTTTCAAAAGATTCCTACCTTTAATCTGACAATCTCATCAACATGCATATTTTAATTTACTATAACTGTATCTGAAAATTGACACAGGAAAAAATAATATTCACTGCAATTAGTGCATGAGAATGAAGGTACAACAAAAAAGCTCTGCGGCTGATTACATATTTACTTCCATTTGTTTTCTTAGTGGCACATTAGTTAAGAATTAAAAGACATTTCATCTTACATTGACCATTTTGTCCTGTAACTCAGAGGTTTGAGCAGTTTCCTTAATTAGTTTTACTTGTGTAATGCAGATCAATAATCTGATCTTTTTTAACCATGGTGTTTGCTTTTTGTCGTGGTTATTTAAAAAACCCAAAGGTTTTTCTCTGCATAAATGTGTTCATCATTGCTGTACTTTTCAATCATGAGTGCCGCTGTCCTACAAGATTCATCCCACAAACCTGAATTAAATGAAGGATTAATTCAGAACAGAACTTATTGTTCTGAATTCAGCATTTTGATTCATGGCATTCAAGGACAGAGGTTACAGACCCCTGATGTAAACCAGTGTACGATAATAATAATGATCCTCAAACTAGATCAAATGATGAAAGTTAGGAAGATTTGGAATGATGTCTTGGCAGAGAGCAATTTTATGAAAAATGACCCGGATTCATGCAAGATAAAGCTTTAATATGTTTCCATTACTTCTGAATCAGCATTTTGTCTATAAAACAATTATAAGTCATGCGCTTATTCTTTCCTTCATTTGAATGTTAGGATAAATGTATTCCTGGATTTCCTTAGAAAACAGCAAGTCTTGACAAATGTTTTGCAACTGAAAAAGAAAAAGTGTAAAATAATAATTAAAAAAGCCTCTAATGATACCCAGATGGAGCTGAATGGATGTAGAAATTCTTAAAATAAAGGACTGCAATGCTGAGACAAAAAAAATCAGATTTCAAAGATTCCACATTGATGGAAAGGTTTTGAAGTTCCTGTCTTCAAAAGAGAATGGATACAAAAACAAACAAGCAAATTAAACAGCAAATATTCAAAATCAGAAAACGTTTCCTTCAAGAAAGTAAATTATTGAGGACGATGTTAGAATTATCTCCAAATCCAAATGTCTGTTTTGTCAACCGGACTGAGATTATGTTCACATTAATAGGACTTTGAGGTGAAAACAATTGCAGGCTTAATATTTAGGGGAAATTATGCTCCACTTGCCAATAACCTGGAATATAAGGACAACCTAAAAGTCCTTCCCAAGGACACATATCTACAGGTATAAATGTAAGCTGTTCTGTTTTAGGTATTAAAATGAAATGTGTGGAAGACCTAATGAGACAGACGAGAAAGAAATCACACAAGGTCATATTTCATAAGAGCAGGAATTTCATCCCTTTGGGGCAGAAAAGACAGAACTTTTTGTTTTAGCAAACTGCCCATCAAATAAGCATAATTACCATCAGAATTCATACAGTGTTCTGAGAGTCCTGAAGGCAAGCAGCTCCACTCAAATTAGCAGCTCTGATAAATCACCACTAATTAGCTAATAAAAGCCAGCAGGTGGTTCGGAGCCCAAAGACATCCCCTGGTTGTCTGAATTATGTATATTCCAGCAGCGCACTGATAAAGTAAATGAGTAAGGGCAATAACATTTTGGGCTTCTGGATGACCCTCTTGAAGGGAAAATGCTCCAATCAAACTCCTGTATTTCCACAATCCCACCCAAAGGAGTTCAAATGACGCTGACTCTCCACTCAGATCACATAACCCACAGAAATCTGGAAGGAGGCATCTTTGTTTACGAGTTTTCCGTGATGAATACAAATTCTGCCTTCGCAGACTCCTGGAAAGGTACTAGAATTTAGAAACATAAGCTTCAGCCATTGACTGAGACACAGCAGCAACAGTTCAGTGGACTAAAAAAATGCAACTTTTATTTTTCACCATCTTCTACCAGATTCTTTTGAGTTGTATAGTTATAAAGGTTTTGGGTAATTTATGCACCTTGGCTCATAATCTCAACCTTGCAAGTGCAGTTATGAAGTTTAAAATCTGAGTGAAGCTCTACCCGCCCTTCACATTCTTCAAACTAAATGAAACTGTTTGTGCTGGTTTATTTCATAAAAGTTGGACACTATGTCTTTAATGCAGCAGCTAAAAACTGTGTTGACATTAAGAAACAAATGAAAATCAGTTCATGAGTCTTTTAAGGGTGTGGAAAAAAAGAGAAGGTGAGATGAAGATATCCTCTGCTCATCTTTTCTCCACTCCTACGTTCCTGTGGAGCTGCGCAGTCACTGTTAAACAAGCCTCACCTCAAGACACAGTTTAAAAGGACCAGCGGGACTATCAGGCAGCGCTAGATTGCCCAATTTAGTTGCAGTAGTCCAGCATTCCTGGTGTTTATCATCACTTACATTTTGTTTATTTGCTTAATAGAAATACCAACTACAGCACATTACTGTCACTCAGGCTCACAGAGAAAGAGAAACATCCTTAATACTGTGCAGATCTTGATTACTTGGAGATCAATAGTTCAAGCCAATTTGAATGCAATGCAAAGATGAGCGATTCTGATCATCAATTTAAAGTAGCCACTGGTTCATGCATTGAAATTGGTTGAAATTCAAGCATCTAAAACATGTAGGGCTGTAATTTCCCACTTAGTTTGGTGCCACTTACCTTTTGAGCTCAAGTTTCCACTTCAGGTCATTCCTGTGAAGCACCACTGGGATGAACAAGGGCTAATGGGGGTTAAATGACCACATAATAGAAATTTCGATTACTGGCTCAATGCAGAATTTTCATTGTACTCACAGAGCTGCTCACAACAATATTTTTAATATATCAGTATGAAGTGTTTTTGGCAGATTTTTTGCACAAACATTTCAATGCACTTTGTTCAATTCCGCCACAACGTCTCCTTGTCAGCAAACACACTCAGAAATCTAGTTTGCTTCTTTCCTCCTTGGGTAAATGAGCTCTTTTCTCTGGGTTAGATGTCCTGAGGCAGTCGCTTGGCAGAGAGTGAAAGAAATGGCAAAAAGGCATCCACACAAGTGGGACATGGGAGCAGATGGGACACTGATTGCAGTGTTGTTTACAGCTGTTGAGGTCCTTCCACTCTGCTATATAGAGGTCAGAAACTGTGTCTGGCTGCCACATTTCATAGCTCTGCCACTCCGATATGAAGGCATTTCTGTGTAAATATTTGAAATTAGACAACACACACATATGGAATACATGCTTTTCTGAAAAACATACCAGTTGTGGACGCACTTTGTGCATTGATGCGGAATTTGTACTTTTTTACTTCTGTTCATTTTACTGTTTCATTAAAATTTTTAAAATTTGCCACCACCAAAATTCAGATAGTCTGGGTAGAAATAAATAAAAAAAAAAAAAAACAGAATCTTCCAGGGAAGCCTGAGCTCCTGCAAGGAAAGCCATCCAACACAAAGGTCTTTGATGATCTTTAACATTTCTTTATGCGCGCATTGAATCACTCTCTATGGTTTTACTAGGAACAATGCCAGTTCCGGAGCGCTCCATCAAGCTTCTGACTAAAGTCCCTATCTCAAGCAATAATGGCCCAGAGCGGCAGGTGAAATATATCCACAGTAATCAACCTTTCACAAAGGCACCTCAGAAGCACACATTTCAACAGCACAATGTAATCTAATATAATGGGTGGCATCAAGCCGCTTTGCCGAGACATTACTTCCTGCAGAGTATTTGCATGGCAAGCTGCTAACTTTTCAGCAATAAAAAAGCTATATGTCTCTCATTTCTACCACAGAAACTGATGCACTGTAGGAAATTGCAGTTTGATGATAAAGAGGGAATATGTTACGCCTTCCTTACAGCTGTAGTAGAATTTAGATATTGTTTGGCATTCTGCAGTTTGTTTCACTGATGTAAAAGGAAGAAATGTGTAGAAAACCGTCACCATAAACGAGCCGTGTGACTTCCAATCCTTTAAAACGAGCGTCTCATTGGAAGTTATCTGATGGCTCATTTGCAGCATGATTGCTGCCAAATGTCTGTAGCTGGCTGCCCAGAGTATTATAATTGTCGGTTTATTACACACAAAGTCATAAATGTGAGACTGGAAAGGATTGTAACATATGAGGCAAATGATTACAGGAAGACAGCGAGCAGAAGCCATCGGATTTTATGGAATATATTAGCAATCTGGATTCCAGTTTTTACATCCTCACTTTCTGGTTATATTTTTTAAAACCCCTCCAATTTCCAATCACATTGGAGGGGTTTTAACTAGGAGCATGCTGCTTAAGGTCACCCAACAGCATTTAAATCGAATTTAACTCCAGACTTTGACTAGGCCACCAAAAACCCTAGTGGGCTGGCACTTAAGGTCACAAACTGACAGATGGACATTCTCCTTCAAGAGTTTATTCTGGAGAGCAGTTCCATCTATGTTTCCATTGACAAAATTGGCTTATTTTGCAGAACTGCAATGGAAACACTTTTTTCCTCATCATGAGTCACATGGTCAACAACTAGATGCTGCCACTGGTTCAACAATGAAGAAAAAGACAACAGAAAGTAGTTTGAAGATGATGAAGTATTTTTTTATATATACATACAATAAATACATGGTATGTATTTTATGTACAACTTATTTACGTGTGATTTTAATAGTTTTTTTTATTTGTTTTTTAATTTAGCAGAAAAATGACCAAATTTTGTGTACATTTATAATGGAAACACAGATAGTTACTCCAAGACAAGACTTTCACACTAGCACTGCCATGTATACCTGCTTTTAGGTTGTTATTTTTTTTCCTGATATGATGAGACAAAGTTTGACTTTTTGTCACATCAGTCCACCTGTCTCTTCCAAAAATCTTGATGATCCTCATATAGTTTTGTCTGGGATATGTGAGCCTGGTCATTTTTATTATTCTTGATCAGCATCAGTTTTGGCCTTGGATCTCCCCCATGGATGCTTCTTCTCCCCAGTCTCTTTGTTATTATTAAATCATCAACACTGACCTTAACTGTAGGAAGTAAGCTGTGCAGTGCTTTAGATTTTGCTCTGGGTTGTTTGGTAACCAACCCAGCCTACTGGGCTCCCAGTGGTTTTCTGGACTCCAAAAGCATTGGACAAATCTGCACAACCCTTTTCTAATCAATGTCAGGGACTTTGTTTCTCACC
This sequence comes from Micropoecilia bifurca, assembly GCA_903067075.1. Classification (NCBI taxonomy): domain Eukaryota; kingdom Metazoa; phylum Chordata; class Actinopteri; order Cyprinodontiformes; family Poeciliidae; genus Micropoecilia; species Micropoecilia bifurca. The sequence goes on along the minus strand of CAEGAF010107013.1, from coordinate 3,066 downwards.
TATTATTTGTAGTTTTTGTTTTACTTTCTGATCATTTTAACCTACTTCATGTTGTCAGCCAGTTCTATAAAAATGATTTGTTGATTCTACCTCATTACACCCTTCATTTTCCAACATCATAATGTTGGAACCATCCCAGATCTTCAGAATCTCACTCCCTAAAATTCAAGACAGATAGATACATAAATAGATTATTGCACTTAGAGCATTTTTGGAGAAAGTTATTTGACTCTTTTCATTTTATTCTTCTGAATTTCTTCCTATAAAATAGCAAATATCTCAAAATAATATTTCAATATATTATTTTCAAATATTTTCATTACTCAGCAATAAGCTTCAAATTCACTGAGATTCATCTCCTCAATTAATCAAACTAAAATATGGGCTTGATAATAGCATTTTGTCTGATTTTGTATGCGCTGCTCTTGTATTTGAATATATTATGCAATGTTTTCCGACAGTTTGAGTCGAAACATGTAATTCTCTGTTTGAGGACGGGGATTGTGTGTGTTGTCTGTCCTCAATGGTGCTGTGAGATGCATTGCCGTTGAGGCCATAATTTAGTCCATTATGTCCTCTGGTTCGCAGCCGTAGCCCCAGGGCCTCTGGCACAGAACGTTGTGTCATTTGCTACCAACTGGGTTTTTGATGAGAGTGTGTGACCTCGACGCCTCATCCCTCACCACTGTCTCATTCTCTTTATTTACATCTGTCTTTAGCATTCTAATTACTCTCTTTATTGCTTTAGCCTGGAGGAATCTGGTACACTGCAGAAAAAAGGAGGCTAAGGACACTGGAGTTTAAACCAATAATAAGCAGCATAACTCCCATTACGCCCAGGCAAAGATTGGGCCTGGGAGTCTCTTATTTTATGGGCTGTGGACAATAAAGCATTAGACAGTCTGTGAGTGGATATGCAAGAGTTCATGTGCTTTTTCAGGGAAGTGAAATTCAAAACTACTCATTTTCACAATACAGTGGCTGAAAAGAAAACGGTGATGCAGTATGGAACATAATGCATTCTTTGTTCATAACTAAGGATGTATTATTGACTTTTTTTGTTTGTATTTATCTAGAAAGCACAATAGATCTGTGCACACAATTATTCCTTGAAAATATAAATACAAAAATCTATGCAAAGTTCCATCCCTTCCCTCTGAATCTTATAAAATAGCATCAAGAGCAGGCACAGCAGTCTTTAATGAGCTCTCAACTTTAAAGACTTGAAGGATATTAACAAGCTGCTTGACAAATGGTGCTTAGAAGCACATTAAAGACGCAGCTAATGGTGCGCATAATGACGGCTAATTTTCGATCAGATATAAATTAGAGCCCCCAACAGTTATTTGCCTTAAGGACTTTATGTAAATGATTCTGTTCTGTATAAACTGAAAACTGAGACTGAGTGAGTGAGTAAGTGAGTGAATGAGTGAGTGAGCAAGAGAAAGAAAGGGAGGGCGAGAGAGAAAGAGAGACCGGGTGTGAGAGAGAGACCAGCCCTCCTTGTGGGTATGATTAATAGATTTGCAACAGAGCAGTGCTGTCAGAGCCCAGTGAGCACACATGCTCCAGACGGCTCTACCACCTCGTAAAGGTCCAATCTCATCCACAGCTCAGTCATTCAGAACACCAAAAACAGCAGCGTTTGGAGGGAAAGGGTCCATGGCTCAGTGGCTCGGTGCTGTTCATGAACCATAAGATCTGTCTGTTGTTTAATCAGGCATAAACTCTGCAGAGGGTCACTATTTAAACAGTTGGATTACACTAATATCTGTAATTCTGTGGTCAAACGTCAAATTGCCTTTACTTACATTGAAACTGCAGTCATGCGCACTATAGATAAAGATTTGTAGGATTTTAGCCAATAAAACCGCTATTGATAACTTGCATACCTTTTTGGAGGGTAGATTTTTATCAATATTTATGACTAGAAATTATATAATTTGCAATATAGTTTCTGAATCGTCATCTTATGTCAAAAAAGAAACATAAATTAAGAATTGGTGTGAGATTAAGACATGACACACACAAGAAATCGTAACACGTTGCTTCAGTCGATTCAAATACTAACAAAAGATGTTTTTAATTTCTCTTTGGGATTGATGAAGTATTTTTGAATTAAAGATGATAAAAGTGACATGTAAGCTTTGACAACCACAGATATGATAGAAATGATTGATGCAGGATTAAGAAGCTATGTTTATCAATAAGTGTTGTCATTTATTTCACAACCTTTCACAACCTTTCACAACCTTTCTCAAGGCCTTTAATGGGTCTTTATCTCTGTTAAACACTATGCTTAGTGTATATGTTCCAACCTGTATAAATGCACCAGTTTAATTCCTCTTGTTCTCTGATTGATGCCACACAAAGATCAAGAATAATGCCTTAAAGACCAACGTCTTCTATTAATGCTAATCAAAATTTTGAAACAAATCATATTACAAAATGTTGATCAAAATGAGCAACTGCTGAACATTATATTCACAAATTAGCAATAATTTTATTAACCACGATTTTTTTTCTAACCTCCAAATTTCACCTGTATAGTGTTGTGGTTATACAGAACAACAGGAAATAAGTAAATTATCACCTTTGTTGTCTTATCTGAAGTTTTCACACAACAAATAAAACATTTAAAATACTGTGACTGTCTATGACCGACAAAAGGTCAAACTTTACTCGGACACGTTGTTTTAAGTGAGCAATCTGACTGGCTTTTATGAATTAAACAGTTTTTTATTTTTTTTTTATTTTTACTGTTTTTATTTATAGTCCAAACCTTTCTCAATACAGAATAAAAAACAAGAAGAACTGTAGTGTAAAATCTTCTGTTGTCATGATTCTATATTAGTGTTTAGTTTGTGGACACTAAAACACATTTTTTAAAATCATTTTTCATATATATTTTTGGGTGTAGGTGGTGTTTTGTCCAATTAAATAACAAAATAACTTTGAAGAGGCTCGATTTCACAACACCAGATTGTAAAAAAACTATAATTCCAACATTAAAACTTATTAATTCTCTTGGTGCACCTGTACAATTTTAGGTATGTTCTCAGATTT
>CAEGAF010107012.1:0-27422 GCA_903067075.1 Micropoecilia bifurca | reverse complement strand
CCACCGGGAGGAGGGGAGACCCAGGACACGCTGGAGGGACTATGTCTCTCGGCTGGCCTGGGAACACCTTGGGGTTCTTTGAGTAGCTGGAAGAAGTGGCTGGGGAGGGAAGTCTGGGCCTCCCTTCTGAAGCTGCTGACCCCGTGATCCGACCCCGGATAAGCGGCAGAAAATGGATGGATGGATGGATGGATGGATGGATGGATGGATGGATGGATGGATGGATGGATGTCCCGTGAAGGCAGTTAGTGTCATTGCAAATGAGTCTGCATCCACTGTTCAGATTATTTGAAAGAAAAATTAAAATCGATGCATTACTTTCCTCTTAGTTCACTGGTTTGTGTTGCTCTGTCACAAAAAGTCCCAATTAAACACTCAAACCTGCAATTTTAATCTAGGAATATTCCTGCCATGTGTTGCATATATTTATACTTATGCTAAAGCTAACGGTCATGCTCAGTTGCGGTTTGCAACAGAATGTCCTGGAATCATGAGTCCTGTCCTCTGTGGGACAGAAACAGCCACCAGCCTGGTTTATATGTTCTGTGGGAACAAATATTCTCCTGAAGCAGAGCTGGCATTTGTCCACACAGTACCTCGAAGGTGGTTTTTCTCATTTTCCTTTGCCCTTACAAAAGCACAGAGAAGAGCCATAAATCAACAGAAAATGGTGGATGCCAGCAGGGCTACCACAGCAGAACTCGTCTCTTCACAGTTCGCTCTTCTTTGTGTTTACCTCCAGGAAGAATGAGCTGAAAACTCTCAGCTTTTTTTTACATTGTTTAGGTAAATTTTTAACATTTCATTCCTGTGTTCACGTTAATGTCACTGGTCTAACCTGATGTGGTAACTCAGGAGTTGTTAGCAGCCATTGTTAATGTAGCTGTAGGGTAACTTTAGCCTACATACTCGGGACTAGTCCAGTCAGTTTCCCTAACTAGTAAATTGAACAAAAAATGTCAAATGTACCAATAAATTGGCCCTGATTTCCTTCATTTTGGGTGAATGATGTTCGGTTGAAGCTTATGTGAGAAATTGATCATATCCATAATTTTATCTACCTCTGCAAAAGTCTGAAAATCAACCTCTGTTTTCATTTTGCTCTTCCATGACAGAGGGCCAACTGATAGGTCATACTGTGCAATTCACAATAGTCACCTCACTTTTGTCAACTAGACAACATTTCCGCTAAATTTACTTTTCAGACAAAAAACAAAAATGGTATTGGCCGAAATTGGAGTAAGTAAGAGTAAGTAAGATTTCCTGCAAAAACAAATATTAATGTGTTCACCATTAGATGTAAAGAAACTTACTTTAAAAAATCTATTACTAGTGTGCAAATTTCTAGGTCTTCACTGTGGAAAATTAAAACAACGCAGCCATATATATTTCTAGTAGACCTTGTGAGGGAAAAACTTTTCCCAAATGCTTGTGATTTACATGGTGAACAAGTATGCCTTCTCTTTTGCAACAAATCAGAAACTGTAAGCTGTCGTTTGAACGTCTGTAAACCAAACACTAGCTACAACAACCTTTGGCATAAAGGGGAAAAAACAACAGCTCTGAACGCCACTGATGCATGGTCAGATGAGGAGAAGGAAACATACGATGCTGCTGGATCCATTCTATTTTAGCACAGATGGGCCTCCTGCTAGCCCCCTGTGGAAGCACTCAGCAGCAGCTGAGCACATCCTGCTGCTGCCCAGCTAGCTAGAGCCGCACTCAGCTACTGCTGGCTAATGGACTGCTTTAAGTGCTGAGGATGGGATGGGGAGGCGAGCCGCTGCGCATCAGCAGGGTGGGCGTGCTGCAGGTGCAGCACACAATGAGGCAGTGGCTGGAGTGTGTGACTCAGTGTGTGAGTGTTTTTTGCGTTTCTTGCCTACAGCCCCCCGTTCCTCCCCGCCCCCATCCACTACCGACCAAAAACCACCCACCGTTTTCCCCTCTGACATTCACAGAGCTAAGCTTTTGCATCATCCGAGCGGAGCAGCAAGCATTCAGAATCATTTTTGGCAACGAGCCGTTTCGCATTTTCCGAGACGGGGCGCGGGAGAGGAGGGGTCAGGGGGGGCGGGGGGGGATCTATAGCATCATGTCTATCTGTGGCACTCACACTCAAACACGAAATGCTGCAGTGGTCTGACAATGTGAGGAAAGGACATGCAGAGGGAACAAAAACAAGGGGAGAGGAGACAATGTGAGCCACAACTAAGAAATCATTTCATACGCAAGCAGCCATAACCGAGCCTGCAGCATCTCTCTCTCTACCCTGTTTAGGCCTGCTTTGAACAGGCCAGGAAAAAAATAAATAAAAGGTGGCACAAGGCCACGCCATATGGTACTGAAGGTGGTAAGTGTATCACTCTACAAGAGAGCGGCTCGGTAGAGGAAGGCCCTTTCCCTCTGAGTGATTAACATCCGATCTGGGAGCGCTGCTCTTGACTTTAGATTAGGACGTGAGGTCTAAAATCATACACGTTTCAGGCAACTCCATTTAATCTTTCTCCTCAAAAACCCCCTCCATCCCCAAACTGAAACCCCCTGTGATCTGATAGGCTTAGAATAATAAGCAGTTAGCATGCTATCAGCCAGCAGCTCATTATAGCTAGCAGATAAAGTTTGGCTGATCTCCAGAGGTGCTTCACAGCAGCAACACTCCCGTAATAATAATGGAAGCCATCACAGTGACATGCAATTATCATGTAAGACTAGCTTTAAGAAATCCTCAGAGCATCGGCTGCTGAAATGAGCTGCAGCACGCTTATCATTTCTATCACGGATAGACAAAGACGCTGCTGAATGCTGTCGGACTTTCCTTCAGACTTTCCTTCAAGTGCGAGGAAATTCAATTTAATAAAATCGTCAAGTCGGTATTTCTTGATTAAAGGATGTATTTTAAATCATCTCTGGGTGGAGACCAGCAAACAGGACAGAACATTTTCTATCTGGTTTGGCTTGTTAGAAGACGACGGAGATGTGACTGAGAAGCAGCTGAGAGTCTGAGGCTTCGCTTCACCTCCATCCTACAACAAAACCATCCAGAAGTTCATTACAGAGGAACAGCAGAAAATTGCATCATGTCATGTGTCAATTAAAATAAAAACTTGAACATGGTTCAAAGTGAACAGTATCAAAGCATTTTGAGGTTTTAAGACAGTACTCTGTTATTTCAGTTCTTATCAGTGAGAAGACAGAAAAGCGTTATCTCAGGCTGTACTGAGGACTGGCTTTTTGAAAGGTTAGGACACTTTTACCTAAATTACAAGATAGATAAATTCAGGAATACTTCCAGTTAAAAAATAAATAAATAAATAAAAACCACAAACAGTCATGATGTGGAAGGTTGGCACTATGGGATCAACATGATTGTAAAGCAGAAAACCGCTGGCAACAGAATGCTTTATTATTGCATGTAAGGCAATAAAATGTTTATTTCTTCTTTTTAAAAAAAGACAAGAGTTGTTGGTGTATTTTCACATTTTGATGTATTTGTAATATTGAATGTAAAAGGCTTCAGTGCTTAAATGAAAAATCTGCAGAAAGTACCAATTATTCTGACAATTAATCATCAGAATAATTAATAGCAGTCTTAATCAGGTTGTTATATTTCTGTTTTTCAATAAGTAATACTTAGTTAAAAGCAAATTGATCATATTTTACTTTTCAGCTTCTGTGAGCCATGATGCCATAAAACTGTTTATTTCCCCAGCAAGTCATCATGCTGTGGGACTCTCATGCCTGGGAAACTGTAAAATCATTCATTCATGTTCAGACACACATCCTGAAAAAAAACCTTCTCAGGCAGAAACTCCACCCTTTAACTGCTAAACTTCCTTCAGTTACTCCCTTTTCACTTTTCCAGCTATAGTGGCCAATTGGCACTCCTTGAAGCTTTCAAGATAACAAACCGTTTGTTCACAACCGCACACGTAAATTCAACAACAGGTCAAAATGAACCACAGCACATGACATGTTACACCTGGTCGTTAATTATTCAACACCAAATAAAGCAAAGAGGAACACAGGTGAAAAGCAAAATCAGATCTTCATCCACCTCTGAAACCACAACATGGATCTGGAAATTATGTCAAACCTGACCTATCAATACACCAACCCTCTGTTTTCAGTATTCTGACGCAGTCTGAACATGTTCACTTTCAGTCTTTGTACAGTAATATAAGAAATGACTAATTTAATGATTTTCAAACTATTAACAACCGTTAATAGTTACCTACAGGTATTGCATTTTTTTTAGTTTCTACACCACTTCACACCCGTTAGCAAACCATTTTGTAAATGCACTCATTTCTCTAGATATTTTTGATTAATTATAGATTTTAACATATTTAAATTCCATAAGCAGTTTAATTTTACTCCAGCTGCAAGATTGGAGTAAAATAACATTATTGCAATTATTTACACATAAATAATAGAAAGAATAATAGACTATTAATTGAACTCATCAGTTGTCAAAGAAGGTACAAGTGTTGGGCACATATTTGCTAATCCGCTAACAGTGGAGCTATTTTTTTGTTTAAGAGTTTAGTATTTTTTCTGTCTTTGAAAACATTTGCATATTTCAGACCGTAAAGGCCGCATGTTAAATATTTAATTTTGAGAGTATCAGAAGATCAAGGGTTGCAATGAGGAAGCCTCTTAACCCTGAAAAAGACCAGAACAGTGTTTTCAAAGTTGCATCGGAACAAAACTACAAAGCCTCAGAAAACAAAACATTCAAGTCAAAGTAAGATCAAGCTGGAGATGCTAGGTCAAGACGCACTAATGATATGATAATTTTTTATTAGACCCACGAGTAGAAATTGAATCTGTCATGGCAGAATGTTGACAGAAAAAAAGAATAACACAAATGAAAAACTACGAAATAAAAAAACTGTATAGTGTAGAAAAAACACTTACACCCCATAATGTGGCATTCAAGCCTTAGTAATAACACAATTTACCCTATAAGGTGTTTCAATAAAATCATAGAAAGTGAGATTAATGCAAATATAAGGTGCACCATCATATTTTATATATGTTTTTGTCACAATAACTAACACAACAGCAGAAACGTAGCAAAGCGACAGAAGCCTGTTTTCTGCTCTGCATAAAAAGAGATGCACATTCTAACATCGTTCAGAATTAGCAAACGAAATTCTGCCCAACACAAACTATTGAATGCAGTGTTATGAACTGTTCCAAAAATAGCATGAAGAAATTCAGCAGTGCTGAAAAGATGTCGCTTTGTCAGAACGGCTGAGCATTTGCTGGCTGCTTGTGAAAAATCCCCCCGACCCTTTTCCCCCCCATCAACGAGCTCCATGCCATCCGTCCGTCCTTCTCAGAGTGACCTCTGAGTCTCGTCTGTAAGAAGAATCTCGCCGGGCGGTTAGTGGACCGCCTCAAGCTGCGATCAACATCTGTGGCTCAGTCCTCCAACATGGGCAGAGCGTTTCACGCCACAAGGTTAAATAAACACACGGCAAGGCAGAGGACAGGCGACACAAGATACTCAGACAAATATGATTCTCTGTGAGAGTTACCCCAGAGAATAGATGGATTTACAGAGCTAGCGTTTGAAAAACCCCCCAATAGGGAGTAGTCCATGTACGTATGTCCTTAAGACTAACACTACACATCATGCTGAGCTCAGCGTCCCTTATGGTGAATTGTGGTGGCAGTGTCACAATGTGGGCTTTTCTTTAAGGGGAAGGGGAGCTTCAATAAATTTATGGGAAGAGGGATGGAGCAAAACACAATGGAGAAAAACCTGACGGAGACTGAAAAACACTAACATTCACCAAGACTAAACGTGCAGCCAGAGTTACAAGTCGGTTTAGATCAAAGAACATTCAAGAGTTAAAATGGCCCAATCAACGTCCAGTCTAAATCTAGTTGATAATCTGTGGAAAGACTTGGAAAAGTGATGCTGTCTATCTGAACTGAATGAACCTGATGCATGCCACATTTATTAGATGTTTTAGAGAGTCAGGGTAACGACGTTGATGATTATATTTATTTCGTACATGCAAAAAAAAGTCAACAGAGCAAATTGGCAAAAAACTACAAAATAGGGATAATAGTCAAACATGAAAGTAAAACATTCATATTCAGTTCAAAATGCTGTGGTAAGAAACTAACGCTTATTAAAACTTACCCCCAATGGCTCATCCAATACATACATACACATATGCTTCCCACGTTTCAATATTTATAATTTTACTTCATTCCCTGTGCTCTAATATATTGTTATGACAAAAGTTCAGTCTTGAAGACTCTAGTCGCACCTGACTCATTAATCAGCACCTCCCTCTCTGCAACCTGGACCTATCAGCACCGGTCCAAGCCTCGCTCCAGCCAATCATCGTTTGGGCTCCAGTTCAAAAGGACCTTCACCCACACGGCCTCCTCTGCTCACCAGCTGCGATCAACCCACCTCCACCCCATCTCCACCTTCTGCTCCCGGCTCTAAGGCCTCATCTTCTTCCAGCCACCACCACCAGTACAGGCCCCAGGGGGTCTACATTCCTATGCTGCATCAGGAATGTTCATCGAGCTTTTCAAAGTCCAGCTTGACGTCCCCGGCTGGGGCCTGAACACCAAAGGACTTTGTTTATTTTTATTTTCATTTTGTCATTTAAACTCTTTTAATCGCCTTCTTTCTCTGTTTGAGTCTCTCCAGATTTAACTATGTTGATACTAAGTGGAGTAGATTTCCATTCAAATGTTTAAGAGTTAATTGCAGGAACTGTAATTAATCAATCACAATTATTCACATTTTAATAAAAAACTAAACATTTCAGTTCAAAAATCCTTTCTGCTGCTACATGACTGAATAAAGAGACCTATGGCCTCAATAACAAAGATTTTCATTGTTTTTAATTTATTTAGGTTATTCAAATATCAAAAAGTTTTGAACACCCATTTTTTGGTTAGTTAACCAAAAAATGAATAATAATGAACGATTGGTTGTCATGAACTGTTCAAAGTGCTATTAAATGACTCTGGACGCTGACGTTAGCACTGGAGACGCTGCTGTGCTGGTGTTACATGTTTCGCACTGAGATGCTATTTTAGTCTTGAATAGCTTCATTGGTAGTCTAAATGCTTTTAGCACAACTTGAACAAAACAATCAGATCAGATCAGAACAATCCGCATCCAATCAGATCATTTTTTGACACAAAAATTAACCCAACGTGGGACAAGAGAAACATTGTACTTTTATATATAAAAATAATAGTGATGTGTATAATTCCATAAAAATTTTAACATGTTGAGATTCATGTAATTAATTAAGTGAAATTAATGTGTTAATTTAATGTGGTCCTAATTTTACACAAAACAACAAGAAAATACTTTTTTTTCTCTTTTTTGTAATCCAATACACAACACATCCAGTCACGTTGAATGTACAGTAACTATATCACCCAGCAGCATATCTAACACTGCTTGGTCCATGAACTCTTGCAATAGAGAATTTTTATTCCATTTTTTAATTAGATTTATATTTCATACAGCATTTTCAAAGTCCTTTCACAGACCGCCTTAATAACCTTTAATCTTGTAAATGGTCCTTTAAATGGTCCATCCAATTCAGAATAATGTTGTTACTTTGTGTTGTCACATAAAATCAGAATAAAACACAGTGATATTTGCCGTTGTAACAAGATAACACGAGGAAAGGTTTGAGTCCGAATATTTTCCCTAAACATTGTATTTCCTTGTAAATTCTCCTTAGGAGAAATTACACAGCTAGTAGAAATACATTGCAAAATTCTATATTTATATTATTCATTTAATTTTTCATTTAATAGGGACAGATACAAAAACAGATCAAAACAATCTGATGCCTGCATCACAGTTTATACAGCCAACACACGTCCCTAGAAGTTCAGATCAACAGGCCAGCAAGTAGTTTCAAAATGTACATAAAAACACAACGGTGAGAGTCGGGTAAAGCAGGAGAATCTGGTTTTCCTTCAGAATTAAAGTGATAAACACCTTTAAGAATCAGCTAAAGCTGCACTGCTGCAGGGACGGAGTGGACAGCTCAGCTCACTGACCTGAGAGCTATTAGCTATTAGAATCCTCCCACCCCCACATTGTCTCCAAGGTGCAAAACAATAGGTGTTGTTTGAAAGAGCAGCCAGAGTCGTCCACATCTCATTAAGATGCTTTCTTGCATCTCTTTTTGCCTCACCAGTGAAAACACAAATTGAAGATGAGATTGACTCGAAAAGCTATTTATTTTCTCCTCTCAATACGCATTTGGGGGTGTTGAGGGTTGTGGGGGTCGTTTCTGCTTTCAGGTTCACTCAGATTGGAAGTAAGCTGACTTTTCCTCCAGTCTGGCTTATGCTGACATTTAATGAAGACGAGAAAGCTGAAATCACACTCAGACGGCCATAAATGCCCAAATCAGGACTGAGGTTTTCCATGAGAACTCGTTATATGGATCCTACTGGTATCGAAGCAAAGTGTCAAACTTAAAGCACAGCAAATCTGAGGGCCTTTTTGTTATTTTGGTTCAGTCGAATTGCTGGTGTTCTTCAGTAAGATGCAAAATGTCTGCAGCAGCAGTCACGTGAAAGGCAGAAAGTCAAAAAAACTTGGGAGTAAAACTACTCCCAAGCATAAAGTCCAGGAAAGTAGCAAGAGTTTCACATCTTAGTCTCATATTTAGAACCAAGCACAGGTTCTGCTTTGCTGCAGGAAAGAAAAGAAACAAAAGGACAGAGTGGAAAAATGCAACAAGTTTTTTTTTTAACCTATGGAAGGAAATTGAATTCAGAAATGTGCATAATGGGTATGAAGGTCATATTCATTTAGAGTCAAAAGTACATGTTTATTAGTGTGATTTATCTCTAATTCAATGCGGGATCACAATTATAGATACCGACTCACATATATACATAAACCATCCCTAGTATTTGGGAAAACGTTTTGTAAGTGTAAGTCATCAACAAGTGTCAGAGATTATTTTGGATGGACATCTATGTTGCTGTCATGATTTGTGGTTCTTGCTGAGGTGAGGTAAGACGCAGGCAGGCCAGGATGAATGTGGAAATGATGGATTTAATGAAAACTCAAAGACCAGAACAACGGGGAGCACAAGCAGACCAGAGTGGTGACACGACGAGGATCCAACACAGACAAAGACAACAGGTGGACTTAAATACACAGGGAGGGTAATCAAGAAACTAGACACAGCTGGGATCAATAAACAGGGAGGACAGGACAGAGACTCACAGGGAAACAGGACTAAACACAAAAATCTCAAAATAACTATACAGAAAAACACAGATCACAACAGTTGCTTTCCCTCATTTACTTGCTTTTAATCACAGTCCATAAACTTCTAGTAGTGCTGACGTCTGAACAACAGCAGGAGCTTTAAACATTCCAGAAATCAGGTTTGATCTCTTTCCTGTTTGAACATCCAGTTCTGTCCAGGTTTCAACCATCAGACGAGGATCTGAGGAGAGCCGTTTGGAGGCAGTTCGCTCAAATGTAGCTCCTTCTTCTGCGTTGTGCTTTGTACCACAATGAGCACAAATTTGTGCTTCCACTTCTTGTTTATAGATTAATTAAAGGGGAGTATTATGTAAACTGACTTTTTCAGCTGTAATTTGTTACGCTATTGAAAACATACTTTGAGTGTTTATTTGTCTCATCAAGTCCTTTAATCTCCCATGACAACCATTTTGGGGGAACCTAAATGCTTACCAATACAAAACTTGCCTATTCACGCAAAGCTCCGCCTCTTTACGCAAAGCTCCGCACAGTTAAACTGACCTCAGCCTTGGAGCTGCAATCTCTAGCTAAGATTCCGCCTCACTATTGTCACTGAAATTAATCTATGAAAGCTATAAATTAACTTCATGGGCTTCTCACTTTGTCACAGTATATTATTGAGACAAATTCATGTATTTTCTGCATTCTAATACCAAAATAATAATGAAAAAAAACATTGTGGCATAAAAATATTTCTTGAATTCCATTTACAAGCTTCAACACACAATTTCCCCCAGCAAATGATTCCCAGCACTATGCCTCAATTCAATTGACGATTCAGTGAACCTTAACTGTTTTGGCTGACATATTAAGCTTAGTTTTTGCTCTGTTTTAAAACCAAGGTCTCATTTTCTTCCAAAATAACACTGTTGCTGCTGCTGCTGCTGCTGCTGCTGCTGCTGCTGCAGTAAATCTGACTTGAAAATTCTTTCATCGATTAACCGCATCTGTCAAACCGGAAAAAAACTATTCTTATTGGCACTCATTAAGCGTTCCGCTGCGTATATATACGAGGGCAAAATGGACACACGAGTCCCCTCAACTGTCCCTTAGGCTCCTTTACAGATAATCTGTTCCTGTTTAGGCTGGACTTAGTGCTGCCATCACCATATCATTATACATAATGCTCCAGTGTACAGTCACAGCCTCAGGAGGCAAACAAACAACATTCCAACAGTAAAGTCAGCAAGAAAAAACAGGCCTCATGCTGACACACTTGTGCAATGAGAAGTTACTTCCTGGTCTGACTGGAATCCACAGCCGAGTGCCCAGCGGACCCTTCATCATTAACGAGCACAGCACCCGATGGATGGCAAAGAGGAGTGACGAGATCGTGCGCATGAGCAATATGCATGAGCAGTAAATCCACACTTCAGCCGGCTCAGGGGACAATATGACTCAGCTCTGACTTTGGGTATTATTCCACACTCAAACAAACACTAATTTAGTGGTTGCTCATTGTTTAGATGAGGGCATAAATGGCTTCCAGTCTCCTCCTTCCTCCAGCTGAGGAAACAACAGCAGCTACCGCAGTGCAGAATACCAACCGATTCATCTGTATGTGAGAACCTGGCATGAGGGTTAGGAGTGAACAATCGGATACAACAGAATGGATGGGCAGTGAAGGTAACACAGTTTGATGAGGTGTACAGACTCATCAGTAATTTCTAAAAAGCTTGTTTTATATATGTTGCTCTTCTTGTCTTGTTGTCTTGTAATGTGTCACTCATACCACTAGTTGGCAGTAATGCACTAATATGTTTTCCAAGAAGAAGATGCTGTTCCGCAAAATCTCTGTGCTTTGATTTTTGAATGATATGTTAAGACATAAATACTTCAAACATTAATATACAAGCACAGTTAGCATGTAGCAGAGGTGTGGAATCCCACCAGCTCCATTAGTATCGGCACTTTATACAACAATAAAGTAACTATGTGACTTTCAGTTGTTGAATAATGAAAATATCAAAAGAAATTCAAAGAAAGACTTTGTATTTCTTTGAATACAAAGAAATTCAAAGAAATACAAAGTCTTTAAATTAGTTTCTGTCTCTTTATGAACCTCCAACCCTTTGCGACAGCAATACTTCTCCATTTATAGCTATTATTATTAGTTTTGTAGTTCAGATAATGAGCTTTGTTTTGAAATATTAGTAAAAAAATCCTATGTAACAGCAGGATTGTGCAATATGAACTTCTATCCCTCCCCTAGACCTAGTCACACCATGAGACCCTCCTCTCCAAATATACATAAATTTACCTAATACTAAGGGGAGCAGTCAAAGTTCAAAGAAACCATAAAATGTTTGGAGGAACATTTTATAACACCAACAGAGAATATTTCAAGAAACTCAAGCACCATAAAAAAACGAAAATATAAATAAACATCAATACTTGTAGAGTACATTACTGCCTTTTAAGTTTGGTTTGCTTTGGCTGCTAGCATTCATCAGGCTGAATGGAGGAGATATAAAGCTCCAGAACTCGGCCATAAACATTAAGAAAGCAGTAAGAGGCTGGAATTAGCTCTCCATGGTGAACAGGGGACAGGCTTTTATAGCACCATAGCAACTTATGTTGGTAGATGCAAAGACACAATGTAAATAAATTTTGTTAAAACAGAGTTGCACACAAAGCAAAGAAACAAAAGTTTCCACTTCCTGAACATTCTCTTCCCATTTCCAGCTAAACCGCTCTCCGCCTGATTCCACTTTCTGCAAACAGGATGAACTGCGGTCGGAACTGGACGGCCCTCTGCCTCTAAATCAGCACCAACACACACACACACACACACACACACACACACACACACACACACACACACACACACACACACACACACACACACACAATTATTCACGTTCACTGTTTGTCACCCCTGACACCCCTGCAGATCAATAGCAGAAGGCACTGAACATAATCTCCTGTTTAATATGCCCGTCCTAAACCAGGCCCTGGAATTGGAACCATAAGTTTAAAAAGAAAACCTGCCATTAATAAAATCTATCAATCTGTACTTAATAAGGGCTGATCTGGAACCTGAATGGATGAATAATTGAGGAGGGGAGGGGGGCTGAGTGCTGCAGGCGTGTTACCCATAATCCATCTCGATCATCAAGCCTTTAAATTATCCAGCAGAATGCTCTGCGGCACAAGCAGCTTCTTACCATGTGATGCTCCTTGTTGATGCATGAATCCCCTCTGTGAGCTCTGATGTTCTGCATTCATGCTTATGTTTGCTTCTGTTTATTAGGAGTGATCGTAGTGAATTCAGGTCAGGAGCTTCTTTGCAGCTTTTAATTTCCCTTCTTATTCCAGTGTGTGAACTTTTCAATAATGTATTCTACTTCTTAAAGCCAACTTCTATCGGGTCCTCTGGGACCAAACGAGTCGTCCTGTGACAGCTCAACAAAATGCTAACCTCTTGGAATGATGACCAAAGCTAGAAACAATAAATGATCTTCTCTTTATTGTGCTTTCAAACTTTTAACAAAACAAGGATCGCCTTCCAACAAAACCTGCAGCGCTTGAGGAATTGATTCTTGTGGGTGATCTTTATCATGTTTCAGGAAAACAATAAAGCAGTACTAAAGGTAAATGTTGTAGTTTTTACTTTACTGTCTCAGCACTGTGGAGTGTGGGTTGATTTAGCCAATAAGACCCACCATCAGAGCACCTGATGGAGACTCTGAAGCAACAAGAAGCAATGCAGTAGAGTGCACAACATGGTTGAGTGAAAGATGGAAGAAAAAGCAAATTTATTAAAAGTAATGTAATTTAAGGTGATGTGTCAAATCTGGAAATATTTAGGATCTACTACGGATTATAATTAAATCATTACATGCAAGACGTAAGGCCTTGCAGACTTCTGCTAACTGTTGATTGCCACTAGCATTAGTGTCTAACAATGCTTAAAAACATTATCTAAAACATAGCTTGAGATCTATTAAAGCCTTATTGTATTTGTGAAAACAAAAATAGCTGCTTTTGATGCTTTAGTTATCACTGGAATCACCGTAGAATGAGATGAGCAAGAACAATGCAAAGATTAGGATTTCTGAAAAATTGATTCCTTAATAAAGGGAAAACTTAAACAGTGCTGTGATTATACTTAGCCCTGTCAGGGTGTCCCTTCCAACAGGACTTTAACCTGAACACTTTAAACTACGGAGAGGAGACGGCTAGTTAGCTAGCTTGTTAGTTTGCTAGCTAGTCAATGCCCAGATAAAAAGTTAGCTTGAAGAAAATGTTTGCCCTTGAAAGGAGTTGAGAAACGGAACAAATGGTCTCAAAGGGGGCGAGAAATGAGAACTTAGTGACTATCTGATAAACGCTGCTCTTCAAAGCCAACCTGCTAATCTAACTTTCCCCATTATGGAAAAAAACACATAAGGTTCAGGGGAACTGTCAGCAGTCATGGACAAAATTAACAGGAAATTGGATTTTTAGAAATCATTAAGCATTACTTGCCTAACAGCCCTGCGGTGTGTGAACATTTTTCACTATAGTGAATTGAAAAAAAGGCCTTGGGTTCTTAACTTTTCTAATATGAAGGTCAGAAAAAGATTGTGAATAAATTTTCGCTTTTACTTGTACAGTGGTGTGTTAATGCGCTCATAATTACACATTTGACAATTAGATATTTATGACACTGCAAATCAAATATGTACAACTAGGTTTATCAGAAAAATGTTCCACAGGCCCACATGTTGAGGCTGAATAAGTCTATCTCTATGTTACATCAGTATGAGCCTAAAAAGCAGCAGCAGGTGATCCAAAACCAACACAAAACACCTTTCAGGTGTCTCTCTTTTCCTTTCAAAGGTTAGCTGGCAGGCTGCCACTGTGAAATAAGAGCAGCTGAGCATGCTGACCCAGCACCGTAGGTAACTATCTGTCCACTCAGCTTTGCTGACAGAGTGAATGACCGCCAGCCCACACTCACACACCCCCTCAACATTCACAACCATACACTCCTTTAGAGAGAAAACAACAATTAGAGTCGGGTCCATAGAGATTTGTAGTAAATTATTAAGACCGGCCAAGAGAAATGCAAATATAATAATCTGAGGACATTTTTCCCCCAAACCGTGGTTTTCACTAGACCTTTCTCCAGGCGCTGTCTGGCACAGCGATGAATAAGACTCACAGCTGCATGACTGGAGTATAAATGAGGGCCGGATCTCAGCAATGTGCCAGTGTGGAACTGTTTTTTTTCTTTATCATTTAAGAGTTCATTCCACTAGCTCCTTCTTTCTATGCTAATTTAATGAGTTATTAGTTATATCTGCAATCTGAAAATACAAAATATGTCAAAATTAATTGCAAACACTGTTTGTTGAATAAAAAGCCAGTATTGATTTCCGTTGGTAATTAAATTTCTAAAAATGCACCTCAAGCTCCAGTTTTATACAGCCAACACACGTCAACAAAACTCAAAACAGAACGCAGAAAAATTAAGAGATGAAAACAAGGTGATCATAGCTGCCCACAAAACCATGTAATAACGTTAAGAATTATTAAGCAACCAATGAAACTATTTTCAGAGAAATGGAATTGTTGCTTTCAGATCAAAGAGGGAAGAAAACTGGTGAGCTCAAACCATTGTTCATAGCTAAATATCATTGACTTGATGACATTTATTAAGACATGCTGTTCTATTTTACTATTACTGATTTGAAATTTACAAACCTTTTGAAACAATCTAATGGCCAGATCTGTGTAATGCCTAGAGTCTGATATAACATCAGCTGTGTACGACTTTGTCCAACTAATTTGATCCACAGACAAGCGGAACAATGACAGGCATTTAATAAAGCTGTTCCTGACACTGATCTAAAGATTTTTTTCCACCATCTTGGTCTCTTCATACCTACTCACCATCTCAACTTTGATGAACTGTCTTACAGGCCTAAACAAGGGTGGGTTTAATTTAGCCTGATAGCTGCATGAGTCCTTTTGTAAATTTGCCCTTGAAACAACAAAGTCCTGTTTACTGAAAGCGCCTATAGACTCCAGCAGTCGTGGGAGCTGAACTTTTCATTTTAAACATCTGATAAAGGCATTTTTTCTGTTTACATGCCCATACAGGACACAATGAAAATAAGTAAAAAGCTGAAGAGGTGTAGCCTTTGGTGAGAAATACAACACCACATCTAGTCACCAGCCATAGCACATCTAAAACTGGGTTGAGCCTCTCTTTACCATCAGCATGTCCTTAAATCTTCAAACCCAACAAGGAGTCACACACATTCCTGTTGGTTTGATATAGACTGAAGCACTTGTTACAAAACATCCATAAGGTGGATTGAGATCTGATGAATGTGCAGGTCATTGGAGTACAATCAACCCATTTCGATGTTCAAGAAACTAGCTTGAGATTACGTCATTTAAGCAATACCCGGTTGGCAAAGAGGGGCCAAAATGTGCCTGGAAAACATTCTGCACACCAAAACACCATCAACACCAACCCGAAACTTTGATACGTGGTGATCAGTTATTGATGGATTTTAGTGAGTCTGCGAAAATTACAGCCTTGGTTTTCTCATACTACTGTATTCAGAGACAATAATCTGCATGCCTTTTTTGTAAACAGCATTCTATATGAGCAGCTGTTGAAGTCTGCATGTTGTGTTCCCTTTGACCTGATGGTGCATAAATCCCAGCAGATCAGCAAGTTCCTGAAATACTTGGACCAGCCCATCTTACAGCAAACATGCCACAGTTAAAACCACTCAACCATTTTTCTTCCTCATTCAGAAGCTCAACTGGAAAGTCAGCCTGTCATTTCAGAAAACTGCCTCACAGAGGATTCTCAACCCTTGATGGCACCACTTCTGTCCACTGTTGCCTAGAAAACCAAATACAATCATTGCATGTGTTCTGAATTACATCCAAATTGTATCATTCTCTATGGATGCTTCAATTTTTCACCAGTGACTGTGTTATGCTCGACTGCTCACTGGTTTATAACTCTTAAAGTGCCCTTGGTTAAATTTCAGAGTTGCGTCTATGTGAAATTGCAAAATCCTAATATATCTTTGTGGATTTCCTTGGGTTAACCTTGAGTCCTCCCACACAAAACCCCCATTTATAGTTGATGCAAAAAAACATCCTCCATCGCTTCTACTTCAAGCACAGAGTTGGACTTTTTCCTCTGGCATTCAAAATTTGACTTTTTTGACTCCCAGCGGCTGTATTCATTTTCTGTATATGGCGTACTCCAAGTTAACTTCTTCTTTCTGCTTTGTGTTATCAGCTCCCTTAGCCGACCTTAGCAAATGGCCCTCACACATGAAGGGTGGCAGCCCCTTCTATATTTTGAACTGAATCTCACACAGCTGTGGCCATTGAGGAGCCATTGTGATAACCTTGAGAGCGTGGCTAAGCAGAGATTCTATCAAATGAGTATGAGGGATGACTCAGTGGCAGACACCTGTGATTGATGCAACGTGATAAAGAGGCCCGACTCTATCTGACATTGATCTGTGCCCGGCTTCCTGCTCTGCCGGAGTCTATCGAGTTGGATAAACAAAAGAGATGGCTAATAACTTGTCGCCCTGTTTAATCGATGTGACCTCTAAGTGTTCCTAGCATACCCATGTCATGTTCAATACAAGAGGAACATAAAGTTAAAGTTTTAGAGCTCAGGTGAGATGTTGACTGGAGAGGAATGTAAAAGCGAAAAGAAAGAGATAAAAATTGAGAGCTGAAATGTTGCTTGATAGAATACTCCCCAGATAAATCAATGGCAACTTGTCAGCCATTATTTACAGGAAGCCAGCCTGGAAAAATACACAACAAAATAAACTCTGGGACTCAAGATCAAATCAGTACAATCAGTACCATTAAATAGACATTTGATTTGGTTTGTGAGTAGCTTCATCCTTTTGGAGGATGTCTAAAACTTTCTCTGAGTTTACACTGAACTTATCTCATTGTTTCAGGCGTCTACCTACTAATATACTGAAATAATAATGTCAAGAAAATATTCTATGGCATGTTATGAGGTTCATGTTATGTCAAGCTCAATTTTAAGTCAAAGTCTGGGTTTTTTTCGCACTCTCTCAAAATCTGCTAATATCCAAACAACATATAAGATAATGGAAATTATTTTGGACAGGAAATGCTATTCATCTTACACAGTTGAAAAGTGTAAAATTAATAGAAAATCTTTGACCACGAGCCTGAATTATGAGATTAAAACCAAATCTGCAGTTTATCTTATTCAACATTTCTGCTCCCAAATGAACATTTTATTCCTCAATCAAATTATCGTTCCCAGCTCAATTACTTTAACAACCGAAAAGCTCACATGGCCAGCTATTTCTTCCTGGGTTTTAATAAATTAATGCATAAAAATTTATATATTTGAGTGACTTTTAGAAATATAAATCAAAAAACCTGGAACCAAGGCAATATTGCCACTGGAGAAAGAAAAACAGATGTGTAAAGTTCAGATCTTTCAAAGTTGAAGTATGCAGCCACCTACACACACACCGAAGCTTTCTGCAGAACGTTTGAAGCCCAGCATCTCACAGATAGAATGATGTGAATTAGCTGAAAAGCTTGACTGAGCACAGTTCAATGGACAAACAATACTGCATCAAGATTTTCCCCAAAATCACTAATCATCCTGCTGACAGGGTTTAATGGGCTCCAGCCGTTTACTTCATCTTCAGACATTAAAAATTAATGCAAACACAAACAAAGCCACACGAGGTGGGAGCTGTTGAAAAATGGCCAACCACCTCAACCGTGAAATACGAGAAATCTTAAAGTAGAATAAGCATGAGTTATTAAAGTGGGCATGACAAACAGAGAGATGCAGGAATTAATGATGTTCATGACCCGACACAGAGGGGCCGAAGCCCTGCTGGCTCCATTCATCTCTCAGGTTCCCACCGAAAACGGTCCTCATTTCTCTGGACACATCGATCTGCAGAAAATACCACATCCAGACAAATGTATTGTTCATAAACAGAAAAACGTTGCATCCTATTAGGTCAGGGGTAAGTTATTTATCGGACTACTGTCTGAATTATTATTCATTGGAAGAGTTGAGAAATTAAAACAAAAAGGTGAGAGTTTAGGGGAGTTCACCAAAGTGTGATATTAAAGTCACATTTAGATTTTAGTCATGAAAAACTACAAAGCGGAAAAGCCAGAGGAGAGGGTGAGGCTAAGATTCAGTCAAGAGGAAGAGTTCATATTTTCACCTGACCTCTGATGCCTTCCTGCTCTGCTCCAACATGCTAATTATCAAACAGAGACACAAGGGCTAAACCGGTAACTAAGGCGAGGTTTAACAGGCCTCATCTCTTCCAGCAGGTCTACCAGGGCCACACCAAGGAGTTACTACAACAGAATAATAACAAACCAATGTCAAGCTTACCTAATGGAGGCTGTTTTTCCAAAAGTACAAATTTACAAACTCCCATAGCGCCGCTAGTTACTGACCCTAGGTAGGTTTCCATCCAGGTGTCATGCAAATTTTGAGTGAACTTTTAAAATATGTCAAAAAATAAGAAAAAAAGAAAATACAGATTAGGTGCAAACTATCTATAACTATGTACGGCTGTAATAAACAGGAAGCACAGGTTGCAAACTAGCATTCATCCACTCATCTCAGAACAATGGAGAGAGGTCTTCAGGAATGTGTTGCTAGCAAGGAAGTTGTAACTGTTCTGACATGTCAAATAGTATTACTGATGTTTTGTTCAAAAAAAGAAATGGAATTCTAATAATTCTAACAGCGAAAACAGTCATGATTAGCTGCTGAACAAGTTCAGACAGAGCAAACCTTCCCATCCAGTGGAGGGTCTGTGCCTTACTAGAGGCACGAAACTCTGAAGTCCAAACCTCCACTTCAGAGGAGAAGACTGCCATTAGTATTAGATGAGTTGGAATGGTCTCAAAATGATAATATTACCATTTATTAGTTACAGTGTTACGCCTAGCAGTCCATGCTAATTTGAACAACTTGTTTATTACATAAGCAAGATGAAGACTATATTACTCTTTGCCTGGCCTGGTTGATTCTTGTCAACCCAGCAGATGGAAATATAGCTAATTTGTATTTTCTTTTCTAGGAGATTTTAAAAATTTGCTTGAATTTTGTATGACAACTGGATGAAGACACAGCTTGCGCGTTTGCAGTGCTGTTTCAGGGAGTTGTTCACCAACTCAAGATGAAAACAGTTCAATTTAAATCAATTTCAATGCAAATTAGCATCTTAAAAGTTATTTTTGTATTGACTAGGTTACCTAATAGACTGTCCAACAACAACAAGTGAAACTGTTTGAAGCAGACAAAGGTGCATTAAAGTATGGCTTCTCAATTTCACTCAGTGACAAGGATGTTTGGTTCTTTCAGGAATAAATCTATTAATCTTGTGGGTAATGGCTGCTTAAGCTTTTGAAGCTGGATAAGCTAAGGTCACTATTAAAAAAATCTTATGAGATGCACGTAGAAACTAAAGGCAAACATTAACAGAATAATTAAAATTAGCAAACTCATGTAACCATTGTATTAAATAAGGAGTCATCAGGGATATAAACATCTAATCTGCCTTTCCTCCTCTGCCCTAACTGTTTTTTCTTTATCTTCTGATGGAAAGTGTTTTCCTCCTGACTCTCATTATTCCATCACTACATGGCCTTTCCTTCCTCTTTTCTTTTTTATTTTGCTCATTAATTTAAGACAAATCTTCTGTCTGAACAAGGGCTGCTGTTCTGTCCTTCACACTGAAGCCAGTCCCAGGCAGCAATCAGCTGATCTTAATGAAGTGTGAGCTAAACACACACATTACAGTTAAACAATTGTATAGTGCAGCTGCAGTCCTAACATGCTGTTTTGGGGCAGAGGAAACGAAGCAGCGCTACTTGAGGGATTATAATGGATCAGCCAATGGGAGGCTGATGTGAGTACGACTGACCAGGCTGATGATGGAGTTGGAATACAAACTGCATCGATTTTCACAGCTACAGTTTCTAGAGAAGTCTGCTTAATTTCTCCAGTGGCTAGCAAATGAATCCCCAAAAATTGAACATTAAAAATGCAAACATTTTGGGTTAGAATTATGAACTTGGCCTTCAAGAGTCTCACAAACATAAAATAAAAGTCTTCACTTGACCAGAGGAAACCCGAAGGACTAAGAAGTGGAAGTAGGAGTAAAAGGATCACTGTAATGGAGTTAATGGGACAGAATATTTCCGCAAATACCTGTATAAACACAAACCAATGTATAAAGAGGCAGTATTATGCATTTTCAGGCAGAAAGTTTAATTTTATAGCACATCTATGCCACCTTCAGTTGTTATAAAACTGCTATATAAATTTCACATATGAAAAAAATTTGACTTCATAATGTAACGCCTTGAAATCAGGTGTCTGTCTCTTAAAAAACTTTATGAAACTCTGCCTTCAGGAAGTCATTACAACATGTCTCCTTTATTAAGCCTTTAACAACGCTTTTACCAGCATTTCACTGAGAAATAACTCCTATAATGAGCTCAGGAACAATCAAATTTATATGTGAAGAGTTTATGACCCCACAGTGTATGACCCCGCAGCGACCTCACAGCGACCCCGCAGCGACCTCACATGCGCAGAAGAAGAGTGTAGATGTCACACAACAGTGCTCTGTTTAAGGAAGTAACAATGGATGCCTCACAGGCCGTACTGAAATGTAATTTCCCTTTTGGGATTAATAAAGTATGATTGAATTGTGTGTAGATAAATTTTTTAAGTTATTCAGTAATGGGAGCAGACAGGATCATAACAAAATCATAACATGAAGGAAGCTAAGAAAGAAAAGCACAACTAATAGCATTGGAATTTTATGGAGCATTGACTTCAGCATTTACAGAGCAGCCTATTTGGATGTGAAGTCAGAGTCCAGAGTGGTGGGATTGTGGTGACATCTTTCATAATTTCTTAATCATTCTTTTTCATTCTTTGCATCCAGATTTGCAGCATCTGGATTGTTCTGCTGGAGAATTACGACATATGTCTCATGTCACTGTGATGAGTTGCATAAAACTCGACAAGACCTTTCAGACGACACACGCTTTCAAAACATATCCTACTTAGTACCAAATATGGAAGTGTTAATACTTGTATTTTTCTTCTTTTGTTAAAAACATCGGCATTCAGAATGCTGTGAAAAAATCTGCACTTGGGTAGCATTTGCCTTCCGTAGTCTAATGTAGCTATCAGGGATCTTATTCAAGCCTTATATTTAAGTTGGTAAAACAAAGTGAAATAACAAAAAAGTACAAGAAATATAAAATTCTTAACACATTTATGACTTATTGATATATTTACATCCATTTAGGTAGGAATCATTTGTGTCCTTCATCTTGAGGTTCTCGTATGTTATTCTTCACTTTAAGCCAATTCTACATTGACTGACCTGACGAGAACATCATTTTTTATTGGCAGTTTGTTGTTTTGCCATAAGGTTAGAAAATAAGATATCTAAAGTTCACCATGCTTGTCTTTAACAATGCTTGAAGCAAAAACAAGAAAATGATCAGTTCTGACTAGCACTGTAGCTGTGGGAGCCATTCATCCTGTTCACCTTTGACCTGACCACCAGCCAACTCAGCAGAGGCCTACAAGCACATCAGGGGTTGGGAAGGTCTGAAACTAGCACTACACCCTGGGAACACAAAGACTCAGGCAGTGGGCACACATCCAAGCCAACTCTGCTGCCTCTATAGAGCCATTCATGTCCTTATTTGGATCAGAGCTGTGGCAAAAAGGAGCCTCTCTGTGTCGCCAGTGTCTATGTCAGAAAGATCTGTAATGACGCCAAACAAGAAGCTCAATCTTGTTTGCTTAATAGTGAAAAGCTATAGCCTCTATACAATGTACCCTGGTACATACCGTCATTTTATAGCACAATCAAGTAGCAATGTAACCTTCAATTGTTATAAATGCTGAATATACGAAGTATGACTTAAAATAAATTTTTCCATGTAGTTTTGCTCCTTGATATTGGGCCTCTGGCTCTTTAAGAAGCTTCTGCTCTTACTGAAACTCCACCTTCAGGAAGTCATAACAATCTGGCTCCTCTATGAGCCCTTTAACAACGTTTTTACAAGTGTTGCTCTGAGAACTAGCTCCTATAATGAGCTCAGTAGATGCTCAGTTTCACCAGGTGTTTGCTAACTGCTGCTGACTAGTGTGAAGGAGCAGAGTGCGGGAGGGCTGCGTTGTGAGGCAGAAGCTCAGAAGCTAGAAATCTGCAGGAGTAGGAGTTTCACCTTGAAGGCGGAGCTAGGTCAACATAGGCGTTTTGCACAGCTGAATGGAGATTAAAGAATTTCTCAAACATGCAAGAAAGAATCAAGGCAACACTCCAAGTATATTTTTCATGAGGGAACGACATTATAACATGAAATAAAGCTAAAAAAAAGTTGATTATTTTACATAGTACTGGTCCTTTAAGCTTCTCATGTCAGAATCGTCCGGCAGCCAGCAAGGTTTCTGATGGTGCGATCCCGTTGCTGGCAGCGATGCGTCTGGTGAGATTGCCGCTCAAAATCAGCTATCAGAGGGAGATCAATCACACAATGAATTATAAACAAGCCTCTCATTATCGCTGCCAACACCAAAACATGAGAGAAAACTAAAACTGACAGATGCGATAGGTGAGAGCATCTATGGGCGAAAGGCACCAAAAACTGCAAAGCAATCAGAGAAAAGCTTGCAGCCACATGAAACGAAGCGCTGATGCCAAAACAGTGAGTGGTTTGTGGCGACGAGAAGCAGCCTGACCACAGTCTGAGTGCAGGTGGAGGGGGAGTGAGAGTGTTCTGTGAGGAAAGATAACACAAATGCCTGAGCCATCAAACACTTGGCATAGAGGACCACCTAAAGTAGAAACACACTAACTTCCTCCACACTAACTTCCTCCACACCTAGGTTGTATATTGTTTTTTGAGACGGACCACAGCTGTACACACGCCAGATACACATGTTGGAGCCTCAGCAATGAAATCCAGAGCGTCGTCACAGCCAAGCCTGCTGAGCATAAATCAACACGCTTATTAATGGAGTCAGAACCCGGCATGGAGACACAGAGGGAAGAGATGGTTAATGGGAACAATGAGGGGGAAGATCATTCAACTCTGATGGATGAAAGTAACAAGTTCAACTTTTGTACAAATAAAAATGAAAACTGCAGCTGTGCTGTGAAAATGTCTGAAGTTTTATAATAAATGCTCCAAATAAAACATCTTTACAGTCACAAATTAGTAAATAGTTAGGTAACACTTATTTGAAGGGGTGTGAATAAGACTGTCATGACACTGTCATAAATATGACATAACACCTGTCATGAACATCAGTAAGTCTTCATGAATATTTATGACAGTTGTCATAAAGTGTCATTCGGTAAATCATGACATACTTGGGTAACGCATTCACATGGTGTATGCTAGTAGCATGTTTAGAAAGCTGATAGAGTAGTACTGTCCCTAATCAGCCTCTGCTTGGTTTTAGTAGCCAAAATGATCAAACTCACACATGACAATCAAAAAATTCAAATAAAATATTGCAATTACATGTTTCCTACTATCATGTAAGCTCAGTTTGATTTGATAGATATTTATTGGAGAAATAGTTCCAGCTGCATCAGAGCATCTGATCACTGTGTGGAACTGAGGCAGCACCAAACACTGCAAGCCTCCGCAGAGAGCAGAGAGAACATCAGAGAGAATCATCCAAGCACCACTACTATCCCAGCAGGGCAACCGTCTCTAAAAAACAAAGTGTAGAGCTAGGCTCATCATCTGTGATCACACCCCCACACCCTGCACACTTAAACCACTTGCGTTCAGACAGAAGAAACGTTTTAGAGGAAGAAGGAAAAGGAAGGCTTGATTTTACAGAGATCAATGTTAACACAATTCTCCCAATTAAAAAAAATTCAGCCAATCTCCAATTCTTTTAAACCATAAAATTCTGAGGACTGTAATCACATAACTTACAATCAGAAAGCTTAGATTCTCCTCACCACAGAGGGAACTACAGCAAATGACAAAACCACCAATGACCCCTGAAAGCTTCTCCGGCTGCTGAGTGAAATGTGAAATACCGAACATGGCCAGAATGTTTTAGTCTTACCTGAACATAATGCTTTGTTTGCTGTGTTTCAACAGTTTGACAATCTTCCCTCTCTTCTACTGAGGACAGATTTGTGGAGCATAACTAGCTGTGAATAGATTCTGACATCTCTGCTGCTCCTCCAGAGTTAACAGGACTCCTGGCTGTAATACTCCTGTCAGTTTAGGAGGACGTCCATGTCTTGGTAGGTTTGAAGTTGTGCCACACTATTTTACAGAGCTGCATTCAAACCTTCGCAGATTGTCTCTTACAGGGGCCAATAGCCATATGTAGCATCAGCATCTGATGAAATCAAACTTTGCATAGGTTGATTCGCTCTGAACCAGTACATGGAAAAACTCTTAATTTGCTTTCTTTTCTTCTTTGTCACATTTTTAAAAGTTTGCTAAAGATTCTCATGCCAACTGAATGGAAACATAGCTCTTTGTTTGTGGGCCTATCAAACTGAATCCTGCTAAAATCAATGTTTGTTGTTGGAAAAAGACAAAATATGGATAACATCTTTTGCATGTCACTGTACTGAGTGTATTCTTTGGTGTGTTTCTGTAAGCTGCATACTGGCTACCATTAGCCACAATAATAAAAGTTCCTCCAGAAACGAGTCACATGCTACTGGAATTTGCATAAATTGCCAGTCTGTGGAAAGCCAACATGCAGCGAGTGAGCATGAGTCTCATATGTACGAGCAAGCTTGTGAATTTAATTTTTAAGATGCTAACACATAGAAATAGAAACTCCATTGCACAATGTGCTGAGTCCTTATGTTGCAGATGTTCTCCAAAGTCCTCTTGCCATGTTGAATAAATGTGAAAAGTAATGCAGAGGTCAGAGCAAACCCTCAGCCCTCAATGACTTTTATATCTTGTGACGCACAAAGAGGCAAAAACAAATTTCAATCTTGGACCACAGGCTTTATTTAGTTCTACTTTATGCTGAAGAATTTCAGAAAAAAATGCAGTGTTCCCATTTAAAGGAAAATAACAGAATCAACAGAAATGAAACTATATTAGAATCCACACAGGGAAGATAAATAGAGTTTTCTCCATGAGAATTAAAGATTAGACAGAATCACATCATTTACAGGCTTTCCAACACGATCCAGACTGAAAGCCTGGATGAGGATACAGTGCAGTTGATCCTCCATGAGGCTGAAAACACAGCAATAACAGCAAAGTGGAGCAACAAAAGGCTAGCCACACATAAAACACACACACACACACACACACAAAATGTTTGTGGAGTGAGCGCACGGATCAGAACCAAGAACAGTAAACACAGACTCTAATCGTGAGTGCACAGATCTCCACTGCAACCTGTTGGACCAGTTCAGAACATCTGATCAGCCGAAAGCTCAGGCAGCCTGATGCCTGACCCCTGAGCAGGAAAACGATGTATTGGTGAGAAAGAGAGGGAGCTGTGTAGCAGGACCGGCAGAGAACGGCAACGCGGCCAGCATACAGACTACACCCGCTTGCCTCACCGGACATTTGGTGCGCAATCATCATTCAGTATAATTAACAGGAAAGCATAACGCAGAGGTCAGAGCAAACCCTCAGCCCTCAATGACTTTTATATCTTGTGACGCACAAAGAGGCAACAACAAATTTCAATCTCAGACCACAGGCTTTATTTAGCTGCACTTTACCTGCAATCTGCAGTTTAATCATCCCAAACAAAACATTGTTTTTATGCTAATGGCACTGAATTCACTCACAGACGCTAGGTTATATATTGTTTTTTGAGAATTGATTTCACAGTTCTTGACTTTTGCTAACTCAGTTTCAGATTTTCCCTAATTGGCCATCTTAGGGTTTGGGTCAGGAAGCATCAGTAGATTTTAAAGGGTTCACTATAGGGTTATAGTTAACTTAATTAACTATATGAAAAATTCTTAACAGTCAATAACCAAAGCTTCATCACAGATGTTGAACTTTATAGAACTAAAAGATTACGCTGAATTAGAACTAACTTAGGGAAAGCTAGGTGCGCTAAGTTTTTTCAAAGTTAGCAAAAACGCTAGGCTGGGGCAGAGGTTCGCCATTGACAGACCTAAACATACAACTAGAGCCTCAAAGGAAGGGTTTAGATCAAAGAATGTTGATTCAATTCATTTCAATTCAATTTAAATAAAAATACTTTATTGATTCCAAAAGGAAATTAAACGTGAGTTTGACTGTTCCAGACAAAGTCCAGACCTAAGTCCTACTGAGAATATGTGGCTTGTGGCAGGGGTATGAATACTTTATCTACTAGTGCAAGTCTGAGGAAATCAAGAATCCTACTAATAAGAGAAATGACAGACAATGGAATGAGTTTTCCTCCACAACTGCTGGATGCCAAGGCTTTAATTAATGACTAGCAAGTGTGAAGTAGCCAAAGGAAAACAATGGCTGCTGGTGGAGCTTGTCAAGAGATGCCAAAATAGAGTAGTTGGAGAAAGATTATTTCCGGAGCAGACTTCTGCAAAGACTGAATAAACAGCCTGAAAATAACCGACGACTGTTCTCTTTCCCCACAAATACAAAGATTCCCCACAACATGCATGCTGCTGCAACACAGAGGTAGCGTTGAGCACCACTTTGGACGCCAATACTCAAAGTCAAAAACAACACGATGAGTCTCATCCATGAGAGGCAGGAGATTTGTTCAAAGAAGGCGGCCGTGACGAGGGAGACAAGTGTACACTGTAAAAAAAGTCAGTAAATTTACGGTAAAAAACGGTAAAAGACCAACAGTTTTTGACCGTCATATTCAAAAACATTTAATTACCGTAGAAATTACATGGAATTACCGTAAGTCGAAACTGCAAAGAAAGTCAGTAAATTTACGGTAACAAACGGTAAAAGGCCAACAGTTTTTGACTGTCATATCCAAAAACATTTATTTACCGTAGAAGCTACATAGATCTACTGTAAGTCGAAACTGCAAAGAAAGTCAGTAAATTTACGGTAGAAAATTGTGAAATACCAACAGTTACTGACCGTAATA
>CAEGAF010107010.1:0-11186 GCA_903067075.1 Micropoecilia bifurca | reverse complement strand
TATATATATAAAACGGGTTCAGTGAAATTGCAAAAAAAAGACTTTCAAAATCACGTTTATGGGCTTAACTGCCATCACAAAGTTGCATTTTGCCTCCCTACTGGCTCATAAATACATTCTAAACATGGTTGTCAAGGTTGTCAAACTGTGGTACAAATACCGCAGGTGGTTCTTGGGCTCCCCGTTAGTGGAACACAAAAGGAACTTTGGATTTGAAATTATTTGCAAGATAAATGGAAACAAATTAGCCGAGACAAAGTGGAAAACGGCGAGTCATGGACGAATACTGGCGGCAACTTATGCTGGTCCAAAACCCCTGACACTCTCAGGGGCTGGGAATGATTTCAAATCTAACTCTCTCCTTGAAAACCACCTTTACTAACTAATATGTTCAATAATCAGACTGCATGCTACCCGATTTACAAGCTAATATTTATGTGTTTATCATATTGTATTTCAAACACTGCAGCAGAATATTTGTTAGAGGAGGTTGTTGCTGTGCTTTGGAAATTTGAACAAATAGATATTATGAGCGCAAACAAACTTTTTTTTTATTGCGTTAATTACTTATTTTGAATGACATTTCCATGTGTGGAAATCATGCGTCATGCAGCAGCATCAAAGAAGATATGTTCCCGTGTTTCTTCTTCTCATAGTTTATAAAATAATACTGGAGTATTCATGACCAATTGATATATCAAAAGTTCATGGATCATTTTACTTTCTAAACTCTGTAAGATTTGTTTACTCAATAATAACTTCACAGAGCGTCACGTTATCCTTTTGAACTCTTTGACAGTTTTATATGAAAGGCAGCCATGTTGGATTCTCAGGTTAAGGTTGGTTATAAACCTGCGATTCTTACCCTTAAAAAGCTGACTTGGAGCTATCTGTTTGTTTATTTTTCCAACTTCAAGCTTGGAAATTTTGAGGATAGGCATTCCAAAAATGGATAAGAATATGATTTTTCTTTTTATACATGTATGTATACACTAAAAAAAAAATCCACATCCTGTTGTTTTACATATGTCAACAGAATGATAAAGATATAATTTTTTGAGCTTGTACTTGATAAAGAAATGTTCAGAACAGTTGAATTACTTTTCTTAATAATAATTCAAACTTTTTGAGTGCTTCTTTGGTTGGGTGTCTGGGGTCATTTCAGTTGTCTGTCTGGCGTTTGTTTTTTATAAATTCTGTATCTGCTTTGGTTCCCTCATGGACGCCCAAAAGCAAAAGCCACGAGAAAGAGAAGCAAAAAAAAAAAAAAAAAAGCTGCCAAAGTAGTGTAGCGACATTCACACGCATCTCCTCCCTCCGTTCCTGGGGGAGGATCCATTGCTTTCCAAACACACATCACTGCCTGAGGGGCAGAGTGACCGTTCAAGTAGCACCATTTCAACACACTCGCATGCAGACAAGAACGGGTGTGCACACACAGAGGTGTGTTTGTGCTGTCCTACTGCAACACCACAGACCATTGATTAGACAACGCTGAAAGTCAAACGGGCTGACCACAAATTAATGATTAGCAGCAAACAAAGATATGCAAGTGAGATTTTCCTTGCAGGATTGAGTTTAGTACGTTTTTACAGGCGTTTGGTTGAATTCTGTTTCCTGCTTGTTTTCTCCGAGAATGCAACTAAACTCTTGGTTGTTTCACTTTTGTTTAAATTTTGCTCTCTCCCACTGACCTTATCTCTTATTTTTATGTCCTTCCCTTTCTTTGGAGCTTTTCTTTGTCTTTTACCTCTACTTTATATTGCAGCTGCATGCCCGGTCCAGACCTTTCTCCGCTTCCTGTAATCCTCACTGCCTCTTTTTCCCTCCTGTCCTCCCACTCTTTGTGGACTCTCTTGCCTCACACCTTCCTCCAACCCTTTGACATGCTTCACTTCATGTTATGGGCGTCACACGCTGCCGCCACGAACGCTGTGCGGACATGCATCCGTACGCATCTCGAGTGCGACCATTTTCCGCAGGAGGCGAGCGTGAAGGAAGGATGAGAGGGAATGAACAAGGAGGGGAGAGTTTACGCATGTAGCCCTGAGTTTGTTAATAATTAATGTGTCACAGGTTTGCAAAATTGCCTCACGTTCTTCTCGCTCCATCTTCCCTTCTTCCTTGCTCCCTCTGGCTTTCCTTTCTCTTGTTCACTCTGTCTTCTTTTTCCTCTTCCCTCGTGGTTTGAGTCCCCTCTCCGTCTCCATGTTTCCCTAAAACACACGGCTCTCGCTGGTGTTGCTGGAGGATGAAATGCTAATACACACGTGGGGAGATTTCCCGATTTGCTTGAGCTGGGCAGCATATAAAGAAAAATCTGACATTTTCTTACTTTCTCTTTCTTGTGTATGTTGTGGCCTTCTGGTAGAGTTTCATCATAAAGAAGATTCATGTAAATCGATAAAAAAAGGCCGTCAATAAACGCAGAAGAAGGTCTCCGCGGTCTCCTCTTACTGCAGTGGCCATCACTATGCCAGCCGTCTAATGCTTTAGGGTGTTGGACTGCGCAGGTGGCAGGTGACACGGATTTCAATAAAAGGGATTATAGCTGTGGGGACTGCAGAGAGGAAAAACAACACGCTAATGGATGCCAGGAAGGTCAAAGACGTGACTTTAAAATGTCTTGTGGACAAGAACAAGACTTTTTTTTTGTGACGTTACATTGATTCAGTATGTATTGATGCAGTGTGAGATATTATTTCAGCACACAAGCAAAACAAGTTTTACCATCTTGCGTCGTAATAGAAACTACTCATTTTCTAAACTGCACAGGCATGTATGAACACTGCTGTGAAAACACTTACATGTCACACTTAAATGTTTCAATTGTCATGTTTTACAATCAAACAAGAGAACTCGAGTCATCGGGAAGAAAAATAATCAAATGATGAATTAATTTATTAAAGTCAATCCAAGCCAACGTGGCTCATACTAAACCTGTCACCTGGTTGTTTCAACCACAACAACAGCCATTATGCAGTTGTTATGGCTACCAATAATAATAATAATAATAATCTTTGGCCCACTCTCTTTGGCCTATTTTTTGAGGTCATGCTACAGCATCCGTGCTGGATTCACGTCCAGATGGCCCTACTGCCTGACCAAAGAGTGTTTATGCTTAAGATCATAAACTTTTGGCTGGATTTTTCGTAGTATGGAGAATTCATTGTTCCTTCAGTTATGCAAGTCGTCCAGATCCTGAAGAAGCAAAGCCACCCAAGAACATTCAAGTGATGTTCTCTTTCTGAAATGCTGTTAGTCGTATACCAGATGGGACTGAATGCAAATCTTTCATCATTGGGGGAAATGTGTAATGGGCCTTTCTGTTCATTTGGTTTAGCCATGGCGTTCTCACAGAAAGTTCTCCTTGTTCTCCCGGAAAAATTAACATTGATCTTAACTGAGGCAAGTGAGGCATGCAGTGTTTTTAAAATTAAGCTCTGGGTTCTGTTTTGACCTCCTGTATGAGGTTTTTTATCCACTCAGGATAATTCCTATGGGCTGAGCATTCATCCCTTTTTGACCTCTTCTGTCCAGAAGCACCAATACTTCTGAGAAACACTTCTGCACAAAGCATTAAGTGTCTGTTATAGACATAATTTAATGTACATTAAATGATGAGATACACTTTGCTGCTCGTCTCTTTTAGATTTTTTTTTTAGCTCAGGAAATGATCTGATGCTTTTAGAGATCTTTAAGCTTACTACATGTTAACAGATTCTGTTTAAGTGATTTCTTGATATTTTTTTTCAGTCAGGCAGAAATCAGGCTATGGAAACTGAACCAAATAATGCAGGTAATCATAGTTATTTCCTGATTAAACAAGGGCGTAATTATGTTTTTACATAGGGTTAGGTTGAATATATAACAATGTGGTTTGTAATCACTCAGATTATCTTTGTCCGATATTTTTTTAGACATCAAAAGTATCTAGTTGCATGAGGAACTAAATTCTTTCAATTGAAAGTCTATTTTCTCTAGAGTAGGAACTGAAAGCTCTCAATTTTGAGAAAACCAGGTCGGTTTTTATCACGTAAAACCGTCATTTATTCTGTCAAGTTAGTGTGAATTTGAGAAAATAATCCCTGTCTTATCTCCATCACAAGCCACTTAGTGTGCTCAAGAGGGTACTTCAATGTTCTGAGGTGTTATTGTGACACTTGAACTTTTTCTAAAGTACTACGCCAGGTCTTGCATGTGCAGCTCTAATTGCTGGGGGTATCTTAATGCTATATTTTTAGCATTGATGAGTTTCAAATGTCAATTAAGACCGGCAATGTACCAACCAGAGTTTTGTGTCCAATGTCCAAACTCTTTCCTGCTTTGATTTACTGATACAGATTAGAGTCGATTCAAGTTTCTCTTCAAAACCTGTAACTAACAGGACTCAAAGTATTAGTTCTCTGGCCTTACTGCATGTTTTCAAACAGACATACCTGAATGTGCCTTTTAAGCATAGCAGTACTTCAAGCTGCTCTTTATTTTATCATTTTAAGTGAATATCCTTCTAGTGTGCATTGTCTAAAACACTAATTTCTCTGCACGTTTACATGACTTCATGAGGCCATTACTCCAGGGTATATTTAGTTTCAAGTTGGTATTGTGCTTGTGCGGACAGAGGCCAAGTGACAGCAATTTAAATAAGAGCTTGTCAAGCTCTTCTCATGTCTGGAAGGCTTTACAGTGTGTCCCCTGGCAGGTGCTTGACTTATGTGTCTCAGTAGGTGGACAGAGGACCGCCGAGTGACCTGCTCAGGACAGCTGCTGACATAATGAGGCCAGTAAACAAGCATCTGTCTCACCCACTGAAAGGTGAACCCACTCAGACCAGGCCATTTCCTTTCCCTTCTTCTCCACTGTCCCCGTATGGCTGGAGATGGCAAAACTAGAGAGGGTGAAAATAAAAACAACTCCTGCAAAATTGAATTCGAGCCTAGATATGATGGCTAGCTAGCTAATGTGGGAGTTTGAGGCTCTTTTGAGACTCAAATGGCATACTTTCTTAAGACGTGGATATTTTAGGGCTATGAACTACATACTGAGGTCATACATGAGTAGTTAACTTATTCTAAGTACTATAATCTTTTAAAATTCAATCTTAATAACTTTATATATATTAATACTGACTGACAACCTCACAAGCAGCATCAGTTGGGTCTATGTTTACTTGCAGGCATCTATACAGGAAGATAATTTGCTAAAGTTCAAACTGAGCATCAGAATGGAGAAGAAAAGGGATTTCAGTGATTTTTGAATCTGGCATAGAGGTTGGTGCTAGAAGAGCCGGTCTGACTATTTCAGAAACTGCTGATCTACTGGGATTTTCTCTTTACAGGGAACAGCCAACAAGAGAACATGCAGTTGCTGTGTGGAGGAAAATGCTTTGTTTATGTCAGAGGTCAGATAAGAATGGTCAGACTGGTTCAAATGATAGAAAGGCAACGGCAGCTCATATAACCACTTGTTACTACTAAAGTATGCAGAATTTAGTGTAAAAAACAACTTAATCAATAGTTTAGACTGCTGATGTTGGTATGTTGGTGTGGAGTTATTTTTTCCATCAAACTTTGGGCCCCTAATTAGCAACTGCGTGTTATTTAAATTCCTCAGCCAACCTGAGTATTGTTGTTAACCATTTCTGTCTCGGTGCACAAATTTCCACTTCTAGCAGGATAATACATCATAGCGTTGAATCTAAATTATGCCACCATTGTGTTCCCAATTTTTGGGATTTTTTTTTTTTTTACTTTTAGCACATACTTTAAAGTATTTAAATGAAACAACATTTCATCATGTGCATATATACTGTACAATAACCTATGACCTACAAACATAGGAATACTGAATAAATAGGATTTACTGCTTCATGAGACAATAAGTGGGGCTAAGGCTGTTGAAGAGAAAGAATAAGGAGTCTTTTTCACTCTTTTTCTGCAGAATGAGTCACTGTTGGCAACCATACTCTCAAGCCTGATTGCCTTGTTGAATTTGTTTTTGGCTTGGTGACGTACTCCCTGTATCCCTTCTTGAATGCCTGCTTCATGATATCTATGAGAACATTTCTTGAACCTTTGTGATTAGGGGAAAAAGAGACACTAGTTATAGTTATAGCTATTGGGACCCCTGGGGAAAAAAAGAAGCTTTGTTCAAGTTTTGATCAGAGGAAAACAAAATAAAGCCTTTGTAAAGGTAGATTTGGGTTCTGCAACACTGTTTGTGCCAAAATCCAAAGACAGGTAGCAGCTGCTGTTCATGCTGTAGAGGGAAGGTCATTAAGCATTTGGGAAGCAGAGTAGAAGAACTGGAGCTAGGTGGAGTGCTGACCAGAGAGTTAAGGGCCAAGCAAGAGAGGGAAGCAGAGCGTGGCGTATGAGCAGCGTGCAGAGCTGGAGCATTGCCTGGAGGTATAGGGGTGCGGCTCGCTCTGTAATGCTGTGTGCCTGCACCAGAGTCTTCAGTTCATTCCCAACGCAGACACGGGCAAAACAGTAAGAAGAAACGTCTGTTTTAAATAAATCTGTTGCTTGTCACTGCTTGGCGTTGATATGAAATGGAAAGGTTTCTTCCACTGGACTCCTTCAAATCTTATGGACTGTTTCACCAGAAGCGTAGGGGAACAATGCTGCCATGACACTTAAAGTTGCAGTCTTGAAAAGTCTTTTGTTTTTATTTGTTTTTAGGTCTGGATAGGTGTAAAGTAAAAGAAAAAAAACCTTGTTGTATTTTAAGACCTTTTTCCTTTTGCATTGCTTATAAGATAAATATTAGCATCCATCCATCTGTCCATTCACTGACCCCTAAGTTCATCCATCTGTCCAACTGTCCATGTCCTGACCCCTCAGTCCATCTGTCTGTCTGTCCATCTATGCAATGACCCCTCATTGTCAATCTGCCTATCCTATCGACTCCTCAGTGTGGTCATCTCTGTCTGTCCATGTCTGTCCATTTGTGACCCTCAGTCTGACTATTAGTCCATTTATCCACTGACCCATTAGTTCGTCTAGTCATCCACCCCGTAGATTGTCCATCCTTCTGGTTCTCCGTCCACCGACCCTCGGTAGAGCTATTCATCAACCCCTCAATCCATCCAGCCTTAGTCCATCCATTAAACCCTTAGTTTGTTCATCCACCCATAGTGGTTCGACCCTTTGGTGGGACGAGTAGTTGTCTTATCAGATCCTGTCTTGAGTACAACAGAAAGGCGAAACAGTAAAATCTTGCATATTTCAGTTGAAAAATATATTTTTACCAATGTTTTTTGTTTTGTTTTGCTGATTTAAAGGGTATAAATTTGCTAAATTCAGCTACTTTGATGTGTTCACAATTATTTAATTATTATTTGACCTTTACAAACTTGTTGACTTAGTCATATGGAGGTCATTTAGATTTTTTTTAAATTTCATGTTTTGAAATAATTATCTTAAAAATGTTGCACAGTTTTCACACATTTAAAGAAATAATTCTGATTCGTGCGTATGAGTGTCGCGTATCTGTATTGAAAAATAGATTTTGTCTCTTCTTAGTAGAGCACTTTCTTCCACACATTAGCTATACTTCCTTCAAGGTTTTTATGGCTTTCTTTCAATTAACTTTTTTTTTACTGTTTAAATTGCCATTTGGTTGGAGGAAGAAGCATATACAGTAATTCTGTGTGTTTGGGGTCAAGAGTTGAGTATTCAAAAACTCAAGTTGCTCACATATTGATACTGGTCAAGAAAGACGGAAAGGGCCAGTGAACAATAACATTTTCCAGAGTCGACGGTTACACTTGCAAGCATGGAGCCTGTCAGACTCCCTGCAACTGAAATATGCAGTAAGATGATATTTGAAACCACTCCCATCCTACGCAGGTAAACTCTGCACTGTGAAACTAAGCTCTAGCCAAACGCTCATGACAGTGTTTCATATCCAGAAGGATTATTCTGAGGGTTCTAATGTCTAATCTTTTCTGAACAGAGTTTGAATGTTACTTGCTCACATTGTTGACTTTTGTGGCTCTTCTTGGTGACTAAACATTTGAACTGGGTTAAAATTGTTGAGCCAGAAAACATACACATTTCAAAGCGTGACACTTAAATAAATCATCGTTAATATTTTTCGCTCTTTTCAAAGGAAATAAGTTCACACGAAACAAGCCTTTGGAGGCTTGTCTTTGCCCCCTTGTCATATCATAGTTTGTAGTTCATTTTCACAAGTTAAACCCAAGATTTTTGACAACCTGAAAAGATGACAGCATGAAGTAAACTAAAAGATCAGTTGTCCATGCAGTAGCTATCCAATAGGAAGTTTGGACCTATTTGCGCAGTTTAATTCAGGTGGCAGTTTTTCTTTTGTTTACATCAAAGATTTGTTGCCGTATCAGCCTTCCAGACCACTCAGGTCTTCTGGTCCAAGTTTTCTCTGCGAAACAAACATGGAGAAGCAGCATTCTTGAACAAACTTCACTTGACAAACAAAATTGACTTGACTTATCTACCTCTTCAAAGATTATTCCTTCCTTTAGCTAAACTCTAGCGATCATGAGACTTCAAATCAAATATCTCATCTACACCTGTGCTAAAAATAATCCATTCAGAAGTTGTTGGCGGATTTCATTCGGCTCTAAAATGCCAGACAGACAGGAGGACACTTCTGTCCCTCATGCCACATCACAAGCGTAGTTTAAAGTTCTGCTCCTCCTGTCCCTCCTGATCCAAACGACAGAACCTCAGCAAACAAGACATATGAAGTCATAACAGTCATGGGATACGTGTTTTACACCTCTGCCACAATTAGTGTTGCCACTGCCAAATGAAAACCTTCGTTTCTTTATTCTTCAGAGAAGCTGCACAGACACTGAGAGAAGGCCAGAGATGCAACACAGTGTTTTCCCATTTGACCGAGACCTGAAAAAACAAGTCACACAGAGCAAAGGAAGAAACTGGTGGAAGCAGGATGAAACGGAGTTGGTAGGGAATGTTATATAAAAAAAAAAAGGCAAAGGGACAGGATGTGGAGCAGAATGGGTGGAGGGGCAGAGGGGGGTTGCAACTCATCGGGGCATAATTGTCACTCTCATTCAAAGGAGGTCCTTGATTTAATAGGCAGGTCTGGTGACTAAACCACTGGAGTGCAAACGGTGAAAAAGAGCTGTGGCAGATCTAGAGTTTTCCAGCCAAGCCACCCCTCCTCCCCTCTCTCTCTCTCTCTCTGCAGACAATTCAACAACTGGCTCGCAGCCTGTTTGCCTGACTACTTGCCCCCAAGCCATACCGCATACCTCACACCGCCATGGACAGAGCTCATGGCGCAGCACACCTCCATCACACCGCAGCGCTAACGGTTCCTCGGCTCAGCATATTAATAATGCAGCGTCTTCATCAACAAGACGGAAAACTGATAAAGTTGGGTGTCATCAGTTCGTTGTGGGATCTTAATTTGCACTGCAAGAGTTCAAACATAGGCCCTGGATAAAATATGTTGCATTGTTCTAAGTTTTCTTGGGGTTTTTATTAGAGGTTACTGTGAAGAATTTTTGCTTTTAAATTAAAACTGCAACTATAAGCATCTTCCAGTCTGATACTGAAGAACAAACTTGGCCCTTCTATGAAATGAGAAAACAGCAATCTTAAGTATCAATCAAACACAAATAAATCAAAATTGTTTTTCAAAGCATTAAGGTAATTTTAAACATAATCTTCACTTTTGAAAATTATGTGTTGTCTGGAAATCCAGAGTGTTGCTAACTGCTGCTGTAAACACAAAACGGTTTGTTTTCTTGCTAAAAAGACTTTGGTGCTGATATCTTTGGTGGCCATTGTATCATTCAGTCAAACCCAAACTCCCAAAGTCACCATTTGACTGCAAATTTAGTCCAGAAGAAGAAAATAAATGTGACTATTGTGAACCACAGGCCTGGCATTTAAAAAAAGAGGTTGTAAATAATGCAATATATTCTTTAGTGTTAAAATTAAGCAGGGAAAAAAAAAGCAAAACATGAACGCATTTTGATTTGAAACAGAATAATAAAAGTTCTTAAGAAGTGATTTAACAAGGGTAAAACTGACATTATGTTTGCTCTGTTATGATGTTTATTACTTCTTGGCCAGCTGAATCATTTTCTTAGCCATGAGGCATCATATTTTGTGTGTGATCAGTTCCTGCCAAAACAAGAAACTAAAAAGACTGAATCCATAACTATGTTTTTGGAAGACAAAAATTGATGCTTCACTGTTATTAAGTGCCATAACCAAACTCTGCATTGAAACAGCTAAACGGGTAGTTTAGCAGAAGTCAGCTAAGATACTGAGGCATACATGAGGGAAAGTTTTAAAAGCAAGTGCTGGTTAAAGGAAAGAAGTTTGAGAAAATGATGGTGTGTCCCTAAACTGACCCTGCAAAGTCACAAAACCTGAGTTTTGGTGTTTTTATTCACACCTGGAAAAATCCTCTTTTATCATTCTCCTGCACTGTAAAGCTGTGCCACTAACTTTATACACCTTTTGTCATTATCCATGTGCTTCCTGGAGCGAGCGCTTTCCGTCCTACCCATAAGTTCAATAGAAGTAGAATCTGCTCCTGTTAACCTTTATATTTCTACAGCATGTATATATATCTAAAATTATATAAGTACATTGTATTCGTTTTAACTGCTTTATCCCATCTTAGCTTTGGTGGAAAATCTGATAAATGGTGGGACACAGAAAGGTTGGGGGTGGGTGGCGGTGGCCAGGGCGTGAGGCTGCGTCAAAGCTATGATTAGCAGCGACCAAGCTACGCTCTTATTGATTGGCACAGAGGAGACACTGGGCTGCCTTCCACCACACTCTAATGAGAAGCCCTGACCTCCACTCGTCAGCAAGGTCACCAAAAGCCCACTGTAATTGCACTTTCTCTAATGGCGTCGGTCACGCAACCACCCCAGCCCCGGTAATGACAATTACCATAATGTCACCGGGCTCCACAGGGGCCGACCAATCATCTGTCATTTTGGGAGATGGGATGTTAGTCAACTGCTGCTGGAGATTAAAAGGTTGCAACACCATGTTTGATTATGATACCTTCTCGCACTGAAAGCTGGTTCTTAATCATCGTGCTTCAACAGTCAGAAACGGGAAGATTACACATACAAACACACGCACACACACACACACACACACACACACACACACACACACACACACACACACACACACACACACACA
>CAEGAF010107009.1:0-20107 GCA_903067075.1 Micropoecilia bifurca | reverse complement strand
CCGATCAGGCCAAGCTCTTCTCACTTGCACCCAATTGGGACCAGAGCGGATTAAGCTCTCAAATGTTAGCAATTGTTGCAGGAATCACTCCACTCACGATCAACGTGGAGGTGAACACGCCCGTACGTTTCTGCTGATCAAAGGCTGTATGACTACAATATTCAAGCAGCTGTAAATACGCAGGCAGCCAACCTCACCTGTACTCGGCACAAAGACGGCTCAC
Source organism: Micropoecilia bifurca (assembly GCA_903067075.1). Taxonomy (NCBI): domain Eukaryota; kingdom Metazoa; phylum Chordata; class Actinopteri; order Cyprinodontiformes; family Poeciliidae; genus Micropoecilia; species Micropoecilia bifurca. The sequence goes on along the minus strand of CAEGAF010107009.1, from coordinate 19,884 downwards.
CACGGAAGCCCAGCGCGCGACGTGTCAACAGCAAACAACAAGTGTCAGTCTGCAGATCACCTCGGCTTTTATACCGAGCGCCCTCTGGCGCAATTGGCTCACTTGCAATCACCCCGCCAGCAGGCGCAGCCTCCACCTTAGTCCTGCCACATTAGGGTGTTCAGGAGTCGCAGGTTTGGGCAGTTAGAGTCCACATCTTACAAATGTGGAGTTAAGGGACACAAATTAGGGGCCAAGGGTGAAGCGAGACCAAATTTAGAGCTAAATAAAGGCCATGTTGCAGAAATAGCTGCAAATTCTCAGCAGGAAGGAAAGTTTCATCAGCTCTGCATACTGTTGGATGTCGGTGTTGAAAGAGTAAACACGGTTAAGAGAGTCGGAAAGAAAACAAGAGCGGAGAGTCGACTCCCCCTCATCGCCCCTCCCATGTCTATCTCTGTGGAATAACCGAGTCTATCATCACAATCTCTGTCTCTGTCAACAACTGCCAATGCATCTTCAGACATTAAATCGTGATCAATGTGCAGAGATTCTAACCAGGCAAGAAGCGAGGCAACAGAAGAAACACTTTTTTTTTTCACTTTCCTTTCCTTTTTCCAGAGGCAGTGTGAATATTCGTTTGTGCTCTGCCTTCCTGCTCCTTGCTTTTATTTTGAAGGTTTCGGGAGTGTTTTTAAATGCAAAGGTGGTGCATTTTTCTTACTACTCCCCTTGTGTATTCTACATCCCAAAACACTTGCAGCCCCACATTTCTATTATTTTTTTCTTTCTTACATTTTAGGTGCTTAAACACTCCCCATTTATGTCAGTTTAGTTAGAGTTTTGACCTCTCCTACCATTTCAGATGTTTTAAGGTATGTGTTGTGTTTTCCTTTGCCACCTGTCATGATGCAAATGTGCATAACCAGCTGCCATTCCTAAGCATCTACATGGTTGTCAAACATCACTCAACTCCATGGACTCACAGGACAAGTGTGCAAAGACAGTGGAAAAATCTCAACTGAGGCCTGTGCTGCACACTCTTTCATACAGCAGAAGAACCCTTTCTTGCTCCTTACTGAGACGCAGAAGAGAACTACAAATGCACCTCAAAACATGCCCAGAATCAAGAGATCTGTCTGTTCAGCTCTGAAACCTCATGTTTTTCTGAAATCTGAAACTTTTCAGTTAACAAGAGACTTGCAACGGTGTTTAATCTTTGTGACAGACAGCACAAGAATCCAGTTACAGCAAATACATGCAGATTTGTATTTTCTACATTTTGTCAGTTTACAAAAACGAACTTCAGCATGTTTTGTTGGCAATATTAGGTGAGAGATCAACACACAGTAAAACTTGAATGTGAGGTGGACGCAAGATGATATAACGTTTTCAAAATTTTTGCTTCACCACCCCTCATTGATTTTATGTGTTTAAGCATTTTGGGATTTTGACTCATCAGCTCATCTAGAATCTGAACTCTGAGCATCTTAAAACAGTAGCTTATAAGTCTTGCTGCAGATTTCCACCTGGACTCATCACTGGGCTACTTGATATACAGTCCCTGTGCTAATAGTTAACAACAATATCATAGTCAAGAAAATAGATCTCCATCCCCAGAATCAGATTCAAACATGGAGAAGCAGCATTAAAGTTTTTACCCAATAGTAGTGGGAATTTTCCCAATGGGTTGGCCTGACTTTTGGGATACAAAGGTCAGTTTTCCCTTGTTTTTTGGAGGGGATTTTGCAGGTCAGTATGCGGTCATTGGGACTGGTGGGCTGATCCTGTAAGCTTCCATGTAAGTTTGCTCCGACAATCTGTAATCGATGTCTGTAATTACAATATAAGCGTGCTAAAGCCTAAATTTTTTCCTGCCATAACTGCTGTCCCTGAACTGTGTCAGCCTCCACTGTCAGCTCTCATTTCTATTTTTATTGTGCCTTCTTGCATTTCCGATGTTTGCTCCTTGGAGCACATTTGGGCTTCACAGGGTCACATGTAGCATAAATGCAGGATGGAGGCGAATGGCGGCAAAGTGCATGGCAGAATGGAGATAATACAAATGGCAACCAACCTGGCAACAACTGTCAAAGAAATTACTAATAAAACAGGTCTGTACAAAAATGATGGTACCTGCAACTTAATATTTTGTTGTGCCAACGTTTGAAGCAATCTCTTCCACCAAATGGTTTGAAGACAACTGGTTGTACTGTTTTTTTTTCTCAGTATCTCCGTAAAAAGATTGTATTAGATGCACCATAATTAAGCACTACTTTGCTTTGACCTATCACTTTATAAAAATCATTGAGGTTTGATGAAACATGGAAAAAAGAAATGTGGAAAATCAAAAGGGCATTACGGCTTTGCACAACTCTGTGTTGAGCACAGAGTGGGATTTTTCAAACTCTTCTCCTGTACACATTTGTGTCTCCCTTCGTAGGGTGTCTGACGTGTTCCTGCTGGAATGTGATTTAATAATTACAAAAACATTGCAGAGGAAGAAAGAGAGTCCTTGTGGCTACTCAACAGAGCCTCCGGTGGCTTTTCTTTTTATCACAGATTTTACTTCCTCTGCGCATCCATATCAGTGATGCTATTCTTCACTTTTCTGTTATGTTTTAGCTAACAGTTGTCCTGTGTAAGGAAGAGGCTATCAGAGCAATAAGGTGGACGGGTTTTGCTTCCAGGAGAGTTTAAACTGGCCTTGAGGTAAAGCTGAAGGGAGAAAAAGAAGATAACACACAAGGATTGCAGATTGTGATGATGTAGGCAGAAAATTTTTACCAAGGCTGCTTTTGGTATTGCCACCATAAAACGCGACGACATCAATTACTGGATGATTGAGAGCAATCTGACGACGTGCTCCCATTCAGCAGAATGGAGGGGAATGTAATGGATAAACAGTGATTATGCAGAGCCCTCCAGACTGAGAATGTTCAGATTTAGTGAGTGACAGCGGGACAACAACAGCTGTATTACTGCCTGTCATTTATGCAATATGTATGTCATAGCCGAATGTCTCCGATTGCAGGATGCTTCAGAGACGCTCTCATACAGACAAATGTGAAAGAGATAGATGATGAGTTTTTTTTTTGCTCTTCCTTCATTCATTATTTGTTTCTCAGTTGTTTAAACAATTTTAACCTAAATTGCTTTATACTAAATGTGTCGAGAATTTTTTTAAACCTCAGATGTCTCTTTGTAATTATGAAAGTAGCGGCATTTTTCTGCCGGAAGTCAAACCTACACCTTCCCACCACCGTCTCCCTGTGTTCTCTGTCTTTGTCTGTCCCCTCCGTCTAACCCACCTCTGCCTTGGCGGTTAAGCCTGCTAAGTGATAGGCTGTGGCTTGGGTTCCTTCATTCAAAAGACACATCATTAGGGAGCTGAAAAGTGCAGCTTCTGCCCCCAGGGGAGGGATGACAGTCCGTCACTGCCTTGGGGCTTCCCTTACTGTGGGTCATAGATATCAAAGATGGTGCGGGGGAATTTGAATAGAGTCAGATGAAACACTCATAAAGCTTTTTTTCTGTCTCAGATTTAATTATGATTTTAAAGAAGATAAAAAGGAGGTCAGAGTTAATGGAGAGAAATTGATCCTTATTTGACAGTCTTTTTTCCTTTTATTTTATTTTTTTAATATATGGACGTAAAGCTCAATTTACTTATGCGCAAGATTTTTCTGTTTCTTTTTGTCATTGACAAACTCCCTGGAGGTAGGATGCATTGCTCAGGAGCAGTGATGGAAATAATGGCGTTAAAATAAAAAGGTGTTACTAATATGATAGTTCAGCAGACTGAGGGCCTCATCTTGTTGAAAAAGGTCCAAACTAGATAGCAAGCGCAAATCTGCGCCAGGCGAAACTAGGATTGCATCAGCAAAATGGGCAGCATAGCATGCGCAATCCATTTAGTGTGTTTTTGAAAGTGCAAAATATTGGGAGGACAGGCAAACATAATGACTCACCACCTGCAATCAGATTTATTAAACCAGAACCAGATTGCAGATGTTGTTTTTGTGTCTGCATTTGGTACGTTTGAAAGGCAGGTGCAAACTGGCACACAAAAAATGTCACCCTATGGTGAGAACGCGGCATTTACATTAACAGAGGACTTTGCTTGTCAAACCTTTCATTCTGCAAAGTGTTAAATCACTCCTACATTTATAGACAAAGAAAAAAATGGCTATATATCAATGGACACAGTTTGCCCCGTCCTCTAACCAGTGCTTCAAATTCCTTCTGTCATACACTTTGGGAATTCAATTTAGAAAGAGAAAAAAAAATCCAATTGTACAGAAGTATTGATTCCTTGTAAAAAGCATAACATTTTCCCAGATTATGTATTTTTAAAATGCTTTACTTCCAGAGAAGAAAAAAAAGTAATCTGACTCCACACAGCTGAAACTAAAAGTGTAACATCATAATTAGTCATTGTTGTAGTCATCATTGTTAAAGTAGAACAAAGAAAGTAAAAATGAAAAAAAAAAAAAAAAATCCAGGGGACAATAGCAATGGATTCTGAGCAGCACATATTGTCATTAGAAATTGATTTAATATAATTTCTTCAGTACAGGAGCCATAACAGGACCAGGACCAGGACCCGTGGTACAGGGGCACCGGCCCCTTGCTGGCCCCGCCTAGAACCGCCCATGATTAAAAAGTTTACTGCAGCAGAAGAAGGAATTCACTTGAGCAATTTTCCTAATGTTTAGCTGATTAGAATTTTCAGATTCATTTTGTCAGACATGTTATTAGCAGGAGTTAAAAGAACACAGCTTGTCTTGTTTTTATTTTCTTGAAAGATGTTAAGATGACTCAGACATTATTCTGGATGTTCTGTGCTAAATTCGAGCTCATGATATTGTTGATTGAATAGTCTAAGCAAAGCGACTCCACAGGTTGGTGTTTACAACTGAGATCTCTGTGAAATGAATCACTCAACTGCAAATTCCAGAAAGGGGAAAGTGAAGGCAAGGTTTTTGTACAACTGTAAAATTAAGTAATGTCAACAAAACTGAAAAAGAATTTAAAAATCACACTTGTCACTACCACTGCACAGCAGTTTCAGATTTTTTTGCTCCTGAATAGGACCGAGCGATGTTAGCAGTGTCCCCTTGTAGACATTAGAGTCAGGATGCCGACCTCTACAGTGTAATACAGCTTTACACACACAGTACTTTAGAAGAGTAGACAGTGCTCCCCTGGTACTGTGTTAGCCCAGCAGTAAACCCTGAGATCTGACAAGAGAGTTTAACCTGTAATTTTACACAACTGTGTCACACTAGTCGGGAGCAGGTCTGTTCACTGATTGCATGTTGTGGTGCGAAATGCCTCGGCCTCTTTCGCACCGGTATTAAAACCCCCAGCAATAGATTCATCTCTGGGGTTCCGGTGCATTTTGCGCATCATTTGCAAAATCTATTAATGGTGGATAGAGAAACAGCTAAAATCCGCTCAGATCACAGTGAAAATAGATTTCTCTAAAACGTCCTGTTTCCGTCAGAAGCTGCTGGTTGGTGGTAAAACAACAAATGCCCTCGTTTAACGTGTGTAACAATTCTTTCTGTGGCATTGTGCCTTCTCCTGTTGTCTCGCCTCTCTTATTAACATGCACTTAAATTCCCTTTGTTCTCTCAAGTGCTCATTAAAGAATTCACTGCCTTCTGATGTCTATAGTTTTACATAATTAGAACCCAAGAGGGTTCCACATGTGCACTAAAGTTCTCCATTTGTTTTTACTCTGCATTAGAGGAGCAATTTGTTTAATTTCTCTGGAGTTTAACCTTGCTGACTGTGATGGAAATGCACCTGCAAATCTTGCATTCAGTCAGTTTACCAGTGAGAAAACACTGCTTGTGACTGTTTTTCTTTTCTTTTTTTAACAGTGTCAGACATCACAGTGTGTGTATTATTCAGCCTATTGTGTATAGTAATATGTAATAAATTAGAATATTATTGAAAAGTTAATAGATGAGATTAGATCAAATTAAAAATTGGATTAAAATACACAGAATGGCCTAAAATATATTGAAATTAAAGTGTAAACTGTATCAAAATATATACATAAAACTCAGACAAAAGATTAGATAAAATGAGATTAAATAAGATCAAATGAAATGCATAAAAGTCAGATGTAGTGACCTCAGAAAGGGTGAAATAAATACGACTAGAAGAGATGAGATGACATTATTTAAATAAAATACAATTAGATGAGTGGAAAAGAAATAGCTGTTAATGTTCCAGTGGTGCATGTGACTCAGATAAGATTAAATTAGATGAGGTGAGAACAAGTGTTTAAAGTAATTAAATGAGATGTGATGGATGGATGAGAAAAGGAAATGCTGTATTAGATCAAATGATGTGAGATTAAATACATATGTTGAAATGATGACATGGGTTTGCATAATATCTGAATTGCATACGTTTAGATTTAGACAATAAGAGATGTGATGATACAAAGCAAACTTTGAAATGAGATGAGAACAGATATGATGAAGTTGCATTAGAAGCAATGGATACAAGATGGACTCTCAGTTCAAGAGTGTTTGAATAAAAACATTAAAACAATGAAAGAATCAGCAAAAAACAGAGGTTTGTGATAGGAAGCAGTTTACATATGTAACAAGATCATAATATTGTTTTTTTTTCCAACATGTGAAGCAAAAGCCCTGAGAAGGTGAGGTTACTGCTGATCAGCTACTCTCTCCAAGGAAATACATGCAATACAATAAAAAGGTTTATTAATCATCTATGTTTTTATAAAGTAAGATAATGTATCTTAAATAATGTCAAGATTTCTAGATTTAATTCTATGTTTTACCTGCATTTTTTGCTACTATTAAGCATTGTAGAGCACACCTGGATTAAGATGGAATCTACATAGTGCTTACTGTTGATGTGCACAGAGATGAATAGAAGAAAACAGAAGTTCTGCAGTTAGGTCCCACAAGACACATTTCTGAAGCCAGCAATTTGCAGACTGCTTCCTCAGTTTGTCTCTGTCGCTCTCCCTTTCTCTTTCTTGTCCTCCAGGATGAATGAAAGGAGACATTTGGCAGTGTTTGTCATACCATAACTGAGGCCAACTTGAGTGGCAAGGGCAGAGGATTTATTTAAAGCCATGCTTAACAATCTGTTTTTTTTCTGTCGAGATTCATTTAGCCAAACATTCAAATGCCTGACATTACTTATCTTCCTGCTATTAATGCTACATGTTTGCCCGTGTGATTGGGTGTCGCCGCAGTTGTGCACACAAAAATTAACTTTCGTTCACGTATGTCTTGAGATAGATCTGTGTGTGTGTGTGTGTGTGTGTGTGTGTGTGTGTGTGTAGGTGTGTGTGCGTGTGTGTGTGCGTGTGTGTGTGTGTGTGTGTGTGTGTGTGTGTGTGTGTAAGAATGGCAGTTCATACACACACACACACAAGCTAAGTAAAATGTTATAAAAATATTAGGAGAGGCGGCCTTGATGTGATGTTCCAAAGTGAGTGGCCCGCTGAGGAACACAATAAAGCACAAATGACAGGAACAGATGGCCCTCTTTATTGTCCGCTGAAATGCAAATGCTGACTATCTTTGCTTGGTGGGAGGGACTGTTATATATTTATTTTCTCCCTCCTGTCCCCCCCTTCACTGGTTGTAGCACATGTGACTGATCCCTACCAATATTTAAGAATAAAAGGTATAGTAACGGCCCTGGTTTCAGATGCTTATTACTCAATGCTTGAGATCAATCTGGCAGTGATCCAGAACAAAGGTGTTACTTCTTTGTGCTGCCCTGAAATTAATTTGTCATTTGCAGATCTAACAGATAACAGAGTCATGTTACACACATAATCATTTACTAATATGATGGGAGTGATCTAAGCATAATACTTTCCCTCAATTTTTCTGAATCTCAGCCGAATATCAAATTTACTTAACCTGAGTAACTGCAGAGATGCACAACTACAGTACCACACGTATTTATCAAAAAATAACTGACAGAGAGCTTTTTATTTCCTAATAATCATCTGGTGCTTTGACTTGCTAATTTGGACTCAAATTACTAACTTTGTTAATAATTGCCTTTGGCACTGATTATTAGCTATTTACAGTCAAACTAAGAATATTCTTGTACAATATGCTTACTAGGTCCATGGGTCATAGTGTGTAGGGAAGCAGCTACACTATCTTTGTTTGGTAATATTCTGAAAATTATCAATAAAAAATGCTAATACTAAAAAAATAGCAGTTGCCAAACAGAATGTAAACTGAAGCAAGGGCATCGACCAAAAGCTGCAAAGTATCATCAACATTTATACAATATGATAGAAAAGACAAAAACAATAAAAAAGCTGAGGAAAAGATGAAAAATTCAAAATAATAAGACACAGCTTCAGGGTGTACATTTGTAGATATAAAACAATGACATACTGCGTCCAATTTGTTTCTGTTGTTGTTTTTTTGTCTCTTTTAGTCTGGGTGTTTCTATCCTTCATGAAGAATCGGGATGCCTTTAGCGGGTTTGTGCACTTCAGTCAGTTATTACTCGTATTACTGTTTGTATTATTGCAATATCCAGTAGAAACAAACAAGATTGATATTATCATTGAAGTACTTTGTCAAGCTTGGACATAATAGGGAGGAGGATAGGGGGGAGTTTTGGGTTTTAACCCAAAGGAAAAACATGGACTTCTATAGACATTTGTTAGACAGAGTGAACTCCAGTGTCCATTGCTTTGTAACTTTGCCTTGGTATAGTGAACATACAGTATTAATCTCTAAATGAAGCACTAATGAAAAAACAAACAAACATACAAGGAGTTTATAATAGGATTAGAAGGATTACTGGTTTAAGCTTTTCATTACAGGGTCTTTAGCAAAGATACCTTCCATTAGAATAGAATAGAAGACTGTATGTGAATGTTCAGACATGAAAAATATTGACCTACATTCTGACAGTTTATATTGCATTCCACCAATACTCTTCTTTATCCCAAAGACATTTCTCTTCAACCCATGTGTTTAACAGGACAGCCCAGCTCACTCCTCTTCCATCTGTTATCATTCGCCAGTTTTCCATCTCTCATCTCACATTGGCCTCTCTCTCTCTCTTTTGTTTCTTCTCCTCTCCTAACACCCCCCCACACGCTCTCGATCTTCACTCCACAACTGCAACTCAGTGGCAGTGGCTGGTTTTTGCTGGTTCACTGCTCCTCTCGCTGATAATTCCCCTGTATTAACTGGCTGGAGTTATTACCCGTTATATGAGAAGTCTATGTTGAGGGCGTTTTATGAGATCCTGGTCCCTGTGGATAAGATGATAGAGTTGGTGAGCGCCGTCATCCCCCAGTCGTATAATGGCATCAGTTGGGAAATACACAATGCCATGGATTATTGATAGAGCCATATCTGCACTTCTGCTGACAAACTCCTGGCCCGGGTTGAAGGGGGCACACAATCCCAAACAATATCTCTGCTAATATGGCCACCTCCACGCAGTTACACCTCTGCTCTCTTTGGGGTGCTTTGGTTTCTGTCTCCAGTGGCTACCGCTCAAGCCTTCGCAATGCTTCAAAGGAGAAGGTGAAGATTTACTTGACAATCGGATTTCCTCCAGTGTCTTACACCGAGATACATTCATAGGCTCATCGTAAACAGGCTACTTTGCTTTTCCTGCCGGTCGCTTACACTAAAAATACAACCACGTTTCATGACAAAACCAAAAGAAACCTTAAAAGATGCACCATGAAGAGATTTTAATTTTTTTTTCCAACATATGGTGTAAACCTGAAGGATGCAACAACATGGCACCAGAAAAAAAGAAGCTCCTCTCATTAGCAGTCTACTACCCGTCATAATAAGTTGCAAAGAAAGAATGTAAACAATCTTGCTCCCCGTTTAAATAGAGTAATTCTCCTGGCTCTCATTACACGCCTCCTCCCTCTATTCCTCAATCTGTCTGATGTGCTGCACTGGGACCCGACGGTGTTTAGTCGGCGCGAGGACCACAGGCTGCATTCACAGTTACGGCCTTGATTTTCTATCCCAGATGCAACCATTACGCTCAGTCATGAGGGGCAGCCGGTTGTGAGCAAAAAAAACCCCACGACGGATCAAAAGCAAGCAGTTGACGAGGCAACAGAAGGACACTGTGGGTCCGATTACAAACCCCCCCCCCGCCACAAAAACAGGCATCCTTCTTGTCTGGAGCCATATCAAAGGCTAATGTGTTTACACAAGGAAAAGCAAGCATTTTTTTTTATGATTCCTCAAACTTTATTTGTTTCCAGAAATTGCGCATAAACGGCAGGGGCAAGTGTCTCGTTGAGAACGGCTCATTTCGAGGAGCGAGCCTCGATATCCACGTTGCGTTTCAGACGAATATGAAATTACAATCACATTGAGGGAAATCAAAGTCTTGTTCTGCTGCAGTCCTCTGGGCAGCATTGTGCAGTATTGCTTTGGAAACAGGCCTAATTGGTATGTGTGGGCCAAACTCACCCCACCGCCTGAAACTAGCTGGCTTCATGTTCACAACAATTGGATTTGGAATAGCTGCCCTAGATTGTTTGTGTTTTGCAGTGTGTGTGTATACGTGCGAGCGCATGCCTGCCTGTGTGTGTGTAAAATATCAAGAGTGCAAAGCTAATCCCAGTCTCTCCTCTGCCCATCATATTAGAATGCATGACTCTTGTAATTGCTTTAAGTCCATTGTTGTGAATAGTGTCAACCATGTATTTTTAAAAAGCAGTGGGCGGCCGTGGTCTCCTGAATAAAAATGGAGAGATTTGAATGGAACAATTAGTGGCAGCCTCCATCTGACAAATCATATTTCTGCCTTTCAGCTCCATGTATGGCCTGGCAGTGCACCAGAATGTAGAAAAAAGTGGAACATTAAGTCACCTATAATTTGCTTAGCCACGGTCGGAATGGGAAATAGACACATGACAGCTTAGTGATTCATCTAGTCTTTTCACCCTCTCTGCCTCCTGAACGATGATTGGCTCTGGCACAAGGCTTACCTTCACCGGGCAACCTCAGCATGCAGGTTCCCGAGTTAAAACTTGTTTCTTTTTCATCGTGCTCAAGTATAATGCTTATATATCAGAATATATTATGGATGCAAGGACTCCCCCCCCTTTCTCTCTGTCTGCATTCTGTAGCCTCAACAAAACCTTGCCACAAGGGGGACATGCTGGATAAAGACCTCCCCTGCTTGCCACTCACCCCTCATCTGAGGCTTTCAGTGCACAACTTGTAAATAATTATGAAAGCATATTAACACTTATTCTGTTGCTCAGCAAAACCCTAAGCACTGTCGGTAATGTGCATTGTGTGTGCACTACGCTCACCTCCAACATGGAGGTTCGCAAGAATTAGCTTGCGCCAGTAAGTTTTTCCCTCCCAAACGCACCGTGGTGCAATATAAGAAGGGGGAGAATGTGATTACAAACACTAAGTTATTGCCTCGGGCGCAATTAAAACTTTGCAGACGAGCATTGCTGTGATTGCAAACTGAATCAGGTATGGTGTTGGTGGGGCGTGTTGTCTGTTAATTGGTTAATTACAGAACGGCAGAGGCCTGATGTACAAGTATTAACTGGGAAATCTGCTCCACATTTTCTGTCGGTCCCACGTGGAACTCAGTCACTGGGGCAGCCCGATGACTAAAAGTAAGCTCATCAGCAATTTGGTGCTGTGTGGGCCGATTCTCATCAGCAATGGAGGAGCTCTCACAAATGGGCCACTTGCTGCACAACACGCACTGCTATTCATCAAAACTAGCATTTTAATAGATTGCTGTTGCCATAGAAGCGATTAGAATTTGAAAATAAAGAAGGTCCATGCAATTAAGTACAATGCCTTGTACAATGCCTTGCACAACCACTCTATTAGGTATACATTAGCCTTACTGTATATTTTACTGAGATTCTATGTGAAAGGCCGGTACAAAAAAAAAAAAAATTCAAAGTTGGGAAATGGAAGGAAAATTTTGAAAATTGAGATCCGAGTAATTATTTCAAGGAATTCAGTTTATTGATTATCGAGTTGTTCTCTGCAAGATAGGGAACGAGTCTTGTTAACCACTGGGGCTGTGAAGTGCACAACCTCAGTGACTTAACACCATGACTTGCAGGTGTATTGCTTCATGCAACATGTTTCCGACGAAGTCAGAGGAAAAAACAGCCCAGAGTGCCGACCCACCACGGGAACAGCTTGAACAGGAACACACATTGACACAGAAGCATACATAAATGCATATTCACACGCGTGCACCTCATACCTCAGAGGGAATGCTGGGATTTCTTAGTCAATGCCCCCACCGATTTAAAGCTTACAGGTCTTACTCAGAGCCAGTGCTCACTGTTGCTTGAGTAAATCAGAAGTGTTTTCTGACTGCAACTGCATTTGGCTTTGATTAAAGCGATGCCACGGGCTAAAAGCTGTCCACATCCCTTTATGAACATGCTTTTCTGACCTTTCTGTTCAAGCAAGTCTCCTTAAGACTGAGGACTTGACACAATATGACATGTTGCCAGGTCAGTAAACATGGTGTTGCTGTAGATGAAGCAGCAAAAGGCAGAAAACAGATTGGATATTTGGTGTGCGCATGATCTCCGTTCATGTCTAGACAGTGCTTTTAATTAATACGTGAACGTGCATGGTGTTATTGTTTTACTTTAATTACAGGACACTGCTAGCCGACTAAAAATGCCTTCGCCCAAATCTGTCTCTCTGATTCTGGAGGCCTTGATTTGATTTTATTGTAAGCCGTGATGATTTCTAATTTTCAGGTGACTCAAACTTAGGATTTATATTTTTGTTGACAAATTCTTTGAAAATAGCTGTGTAATTAATCTGTTTTCAAAAAGCATGTCAACTACGTCAAAGTCATTTCTGGTGCATATTTGTGCAATATTTCGACACAAACAAGAAATGTTGCCTATGTAGAGATAGAAATATTGGCAGTCATCACAGAAGTACTTAATGTTTTTTCTTTGATCTTTGATCCAACAAGATTTAACCGTGGATTCCTCCCTCTTCCCGTCAGGTGTTTTTCCATTAGCTTAACATAATAAACCTAAAAATGGCACATTGAAAAACAAAATTGTTCTACACTTGTGTGCATGTCCAGCATATTTCATCTGCATGTAATGTGTGAAGTCCTTGTTTTCATCAGCACCGCTTGACAGGAGAATGGACAGGGACGTCAAAATGCCATTTTCATTACCTTGCATTTCAGTCCTAACATACAAAGGCTCTAAGCAAAAACCCACTGAATACCTTGTTAAAATGCAAGGTTTTTGTGATGTTAAAAATGATTAAAAATAAAACCTTACAAATTCTGAGATCTTTTTTTCTGTACAACTCAACTGAAAAACAAGCAAATCAATTAGGAAGAAAATGTAAAAAAGAATTAAAAATACACTTGTTGCATGAATGTGCATTAATTTTACCCATTTATTAATGTTCACCTTTCAGTTTTCTCAAACTTGCACCTGTTTTCAAATACATTGAAACTAACAAATCCTAAAGTTCCCTTAGTTTTTCTATCTTTCAACATTGACATCCTTTTCCCCAAACCAGAACAAAAGCTTTTTCTTCCAAGAAAAAAAGGAAATTTCAGATCTGTTTAAAATCTCCAAAGCCCTGCTGGAAAATGTACGGAAAAGAAGGGAAAATTTTCAGTTCATGAGAACAAGTCCAAAAGCTGTGATTGAAGCAAACTCCATACTGAATGTCATTTTTTATCTTCCAACATTTTTATACTGATGCATTACAACACTACATAAAATTGTCCTTCCACCTGCTAGCTGGTTCAATAAACACCAAGGACTGAGAATGAGTTGTATTTATACTGGGGGGGTTGATTACCAAACAAGAAACAGATGGCTGATTAGAAACAAGTTGTAGGTGTGAGGAGAAAGAGAAAGAGAGAGAGAGAGAGAAAAAGAGAGAGAGAAAGTAAGTGGCACAGGGGGCGAGGGAGAGGACACAAGGAACTAGGATGTAAATTGAACACTAAAGTATAACAAGACCTAAGAAACGTAATTAAACTGCAGTAACAAAGAATAACTAGACACAAGAAATAGACATAATAATAAACTAGAATCACCAAAGGACAGAATAAAAGTAAAACAGAAACAAAATAAATGTAATCAGAGTCTAAGCAAAACAGAATAATAAAACCTGAAAAACAACTCAGAACTTAAATATTCAGATCCCTTTCAAACAAGAAGTTTTTATAATTTGTGACTTGATTTTAGACACAAACATTGACTGTATGTTTTAAACAAAACTGGGCTTCACATAAATGGACCCAGTGCTTTACTTTAAGCTTGATCTCCATACTATATTTTGACATTTTCAATCAGACGAGGAGTAAAAGGAGGAGCCAAAGGAACTGTTCTTTTTGATAAGCTTGGTTTGAATGACATTTCTCTTGATTGTGCTATAACACGATGTGCTGGAAAAACACACAGTACTGCCCCTTAAATGGTCTTCTGTTGTTGTTGTGCCTCCTCCTCAGCACATTTCTGAAGTTTTCTGGAAACCCCAACACTGAGAAAACCTGGAAAAAAAAGAACACACTTGGAAGTGCATTATACAACTCAATGCAGTATGCGAGTAATTAGAAAAAATAAATCCTTAGTTTTTAACAGCAATAGACCGGACCCCAGAGTTTGTCAGACTCTCCCTGTGACAGCTCATCGTACCAGATTAATTTTCTTTTATATATGTTTTTTTTCTTCTTTTTTTTACTTGTATCCAAAAGCAGGAACTTTATTTGATGAAATGATGAACTGTGTGGTAATGATGCAAAGGTATGAACATTGTTGATCACATAATCAATAATTACACTCCCTATATTTTCTAAAATTAAGAAAGACTACTAAACTTGTGGATTTTTTTAACCTAAAGGTAATGGAAGGTTTTTTTTTCTTTCTTGCCTTTTAAAAAAAAGGCAAGAAAAACTACTACCCACTCAGCACAGCAGACAGATACACTTTATCAAGCTGGTGAAGATAACAGACTATTCAACTGGAAAAAAAAACAAAAACAAAAAAAAGATAAAGAAAAATATTTGCATTTACCAAGCAGCCAAAAAATGTTTGGAAAAAATTGGTTATTTTAAAGCTCCTGAATGTGTGTCTGTGTGTATGCATCCCCAACACCATCATATGGAAAAGTACAAATCATTACTACAAACTGCTACTGCTTCTTTTAAAAGTTTTAGCAACTGCCCTTGCATATGTAAATAAGCAATTACAGATTCTTATCTAAAATCAAGCTTTGTAACTTTAATAAGCTAACTCGGAATAATTTATTCTTTAGTTTTCCCATCATGAATTAATATCCTATCTCCCTTTTAACAGAAGCAACTGCTTGTTTCTGTCTCATTTAAGTTACAGGGCAAGTAAACAAATCTGTAATTGCTTGTAAATGATCAAGTTATTAAGCGTAACATCTGTTTGCAGCGCTGTATCTACATCAATCTGGAGAGAATATAAAATTAGTGATAAATTTAAGCTAAATGAGGCATGACAACAGAAGATTTGTAGCCAGTAACTGGATAGGTTAGCGTAAGTCCTATTAAATGTGGCTGTGCGTTGGCAAATTTATGCCGGGGGCAGGAAGATGGATGTGCGCTCTCGTTTTTATACGACTCTCTCGCTTAGGTCTGTTTCCAGGAACTAGCTGCCGTAACTGGTGAGAAATGCTTTTGTTTGCACTTATTACACATATTTATTTTAGCCTGACTTGATCAAATTAAACATTTTTTTCCCCCTGACACAGTACCTTTGGCTAATGTCAGAAAACTGAGAGTGCCATGAGGTCTGCAACCTGACGGCGTCACCCAGCTGCCCTGCAAGTTTATGATTTGCACAGGTACATGATGATACACGGCACCCACGTATTCTTCTTATCCATGGCCAGCTCAGCTCGGATGAAACAAAACTGCTTTTCAGCAAAACAAGCCCAGAGGTGACGTGTTGGTGGGGAAGTAAAAAAAAAAAAAAAAGTAAAAATATCCTTTCTGTAATGAGGGAAGGGCATTCCAACATAAAGTCGTGTTAGAAACATAATGGCTGGTATTTGGAAGTAGGAAAAAAAAACGCACAATTTTACATACATTCATTCACATTCACACACATTTTGGGCCTAATAATTTTGAGCCATTATTTTTTTCCTTAATCTTGAGAGTTTTAAAATAAAGGACAACTGGACAGCTCTTATCTTGAAAAAGTAGGCCAAAAACAAGAGAAGTTCAGTTGCCTTCAGACTTTTAAGATGATCACGTCCTGGATTAATCAGAATCTGCAACCAACATATGGTGCAGTAATGAAAAAAATATGCTCTTGTGCTGATTTTGGAAAAAATACAGGAGTCGGTTGAATATGTTTGAATTTGTGGTCCGATGTACCAAATGTTGTGCAGTTTGTCCTCTGCTTTATGGTTTTTAAAGCTCCATCTTAATTCTTCAATTACAGTTCTGGTCTTTTCTGACAATAAAGCTTCTTCAGAAGACATTTGGCTGTAAATTTGAAAGATGTCTGTTTTGGAGAAGGGGCAGCCTACCACAGCAATTCAAACCTTGCTTTTGGTTCCAGCTCTCTCCAATGCATGATGATTTCCTATTTAAGTAACCAAAAAAATGACAGTGAATAACCTCTTTAATAAAGTAACTGTTGATCAAATCCAAAAAATGAATGGGGTCGTGTGTTTAGTATTTTTACCAGTGAGATATGGATTAAATTAAGGACCAGAGTCCCACTTGTTTCAAGATTTGACAATAATCCTTTGAATTAATTTCAAACCATAAACAATCACAGTCCAAATCACAGTTTTGTATTTTTGTTTTTTTGGAATCCCTCTTCCCCTCACGCTCAATCAGCACGTCGCTGCCGCCACAACGACAGAATCTTAAGCTTGAAATCGCTCAGCCCACACACAGTTATCATCCGATAAAAACCTTCAGATGATGTGAGGTTATTTATTGTGGCACTTGCTCATCCTGGCACAGAGACTTACATCATTGGCAGAATGAACTGGTGCCTTGCAGCTAATATCCTGTAGATTGATGGGATATTTTCTCCATGTCACTCTCAGCCTTTGCTGAGTTCCCTTAACAATGCCAAGAGGGTATTGAGATTTGAGCTCTGAACAAATCACGCTGTTGTTCTAGTATTGTCTGACAAACATCCAAGAACTTGGGGTAGATTGACTCAGACTTGCATATCATTCTCTGAGTTTGAAGACTGAATGGAGAATGCCAGGGGTGAAGCTAAGGCATGGGGGGCTATGAATGAGCAAACTGATTACAGAGTACAGGACAGACAGATGGTAGAGAAAAATTATGAAAAAAAAGGGGGAAAAAAATTGGAGAACAACCAGCTAATAACTGAGAGAAGACCACATAAAAGGAAAGGATGGGGAAGAATCCCCTTGGTGAAAAGTAGCTGTGCGCAACAGTTCTCAGATATTTTATCCAGAAAACATCTTCAAATACAACAGTAAAAGAAACAAATTGCAGCTTCCAAACGTTAGAAACTACTCTAGCGAAACCACCTTATGTGGCTACCACAGGGAATCTTTATGTAATTTCCAAAATTGTGTAAAGAAGTACAATAAATAGCATCATTTCAGAGCAGATGCATTTTATACTTACATATTTATGATCACTGAAGAGGCCTGGAATGAACCACAGCATAGCGACACAATTGCTGAGATCCAGAGGTTTTTTCCATTCTGCGGTCAACTAGATCTGAACTTCTGAAAAGATGTCCAACACAAACTGCATTAAGCACATTTTCATAACCAAATTTTAGAACAAAGTAAATTTACTTACTGCAAACAGTAGTAAGTTTGTGTCAAGAGAGGCAAGCAGGTTGGCTACAACTGGGCTTGTAGAAAGCAACATCATTTAAAAATACACTGAGGGATGTAAGTCCCTTTGCCCTAAAGAAAAAGAAGAAAGAATATTTTTCATAGTGTAAAATATAAACGTTCCCAGGGCACTCACAGTTACACTCCATATCCATACAGATAGATAATCACTCAGTTAAAAAATAACTGAAAGATTCCAGAATGTAGTTAATTTGACAGATTATAATCCCTGATGAAAACAAGATTTTTATTGGAATTTAAATTAGTACATTGAAATGAATATTTGAAATTTTGGTTGTCAAAGTTGGTATGAAACATCCTCCTGAAAGGAACAAATTGGTGCATAGCCACCAGTAGAAAAGAGTAACACTTTTGATCCTAAACTTTCAAAAACTCTGAAGATGAATAACAAAGGGGTAACCTTACCAACACCTGTCTATTTTGCCAGCTGCTGTTTTGGATTTTGATCAAGCTCTTTTTGTGCCATGTAAGTGGCTTTCTTACAAAAGTAATTAGACTATTTTATTTGTTCACAAAGAATAAAATCATGCTGGTTTTTTATTGTGTCAGACACAGCTTTGTTCTTTTTTTTGTGATATCGCTGTACTGTTTGTGATCTTGTTGCTCCATCCTGCTGGCTTCTTTATGTGCCGTGTCTCTTCTCAGAGCCTTTTCTCCTTTCTCCTTGTTTGCTTTTGTTGCTCTTCCAGATACTAATGAAGTGTGAGAACGGATCACATCATCTGGAGGAAAATAAGCAGAAGCAGAGGTATTTGTCCACGGAGAAAAACAAAGAAGATATTCAGCAGATATTAAAAATACATCTGAATTTGACAGTATTGCATTGTTGGATTTAATTATAAGTTACAATAATTTAAGTCCCTCAATATATTAATTATACATCATTATTCTGATAAGTTTGTCTTGTAATTTGCCTTCAGTTGACTTTTGTGTGAAGATGATTGACTGAATGAGTACATATTTTGATCCATGTGTTTTATTTCCAATATTACATATTTCTAAGATGCAGTGCGAGTTCTGTCAGTACTATTTTTGCAATATATATTCATTTATGCATACAACACTGAGAAAAAGGTAGAATTGTGGTTAAAAATGAAAAAAAAAATGTAAAGGTTGGAAAATGCTATCATCATATCATTTTCATAGATGGTTGTATTTCATGGGACTTCTAGATCAATTGTTCACCACAAGGATACAAATGTTAAGTGATTTTATATTGTATCTTTTTATTACACCATTACATACTAGAAACCACATTTTCTTGTTTTGGGGTCATTTCATGCTTTGCAGTGACAGAACACTGTCAAAATCAATACTATTAGTTGTAATTTAATGTCGACTTCTTTTTAAATTCACACAAAACAAATCGACACCTTCTTAAAATAATTGCCTAAGTCATTTTTTTCAATTTTTCAGGAGACACAAAAAACTGAACCACTAGTTGAATAAATTATATTTACAAACAATTTTAATCAATAAAGTTGTAACAGCAGATGTCTTTTGACATACAAACAGCAAGGTCAGTCAAACACGGAAAATGACAGAATTAAATGACTTAGGCAAATTTTTGAACATGCCTTTGTGACCTAGGCAATTTTACAGCACAAACTAACAAAACGTAATGCTGAGGAGGCATGTGCATTTTTTCCACTTCTCCTTGTCTGGGTTCTTATCTGATGCCTATTAGTGTGGCAAATTGTCAAAGAAGTGATGACACTTGACAGGCATGATGGGTTTCATTGACTGGAGGTCCTGGAACTTTCCCTCTTTGATTAGCAGAGCACATGGAAACAAACTTATCCATGCCATTGGCCCATTTGGCACCTGCACTCTTTGTGGCAGTTCTTCCCACAGAGTCTTCTGAAAAGGACAGCTTGAAATGGACCTCGTCTTCACTGCTAAACTGAAGACCCCGCAAATCATGCTCAGTCGGGTCTCCAACTTTTTTGCCTGGTCTGATGCTGAAGAAGTAAGATCCATTCAGCTTCAGGAACTCATCGTGCTT
>CAEGAF010106998.1:0-16393 GCA_903067075.1 Micropoecilia bifurca | reverse complement strand
CCTCATTCGTGAACAAGACCCCCAGATACTTAAACTCCTCCACTTGAGGCAGGACGACCCCCCTGACCCGGAGAAGGACCTCTACCCTACCCACTCTACAGAGGAAGTAGAGTTTGGTTAAAGTGGGTTAAACAGAGGATGTTATCAAACTCTGATGCAGAGCAAAAAAGTGAACTCCGGTGTCCATTTGATTGAAGTTAGTTATAGTGCGTTTTGAATACATATGTGAACACCAAGCAGTCTGGAAGTGGATTACAACCCGATCCATTTTGGGAAAATACAACCAGAACAAACATGTTCATCTAGCAGAAATGAAGAAATGACACTTTTACCAAAGAAAAAAGAGAAATCTTCCGACCACTAAAATCTACCACTCCACTTTTGTTCCCATTTTGTGAAGAAGGAAGATGCCCTCAGTGTCTTCTTCAGTGGTGTTTCCTTCAGTGTTTCTTAGGTGAAAGGGTGAACAGGTTTTCCGAAGGGTCTGGTTGGTTTGACACAATCCTGTGTGAAAGAGAACACATCAGCTGAAAATGAACCAAATGCTGCATTTTTGGTCCCCAGTCAAACCAAATCTACCGGACTATCGAGTGTGAAAACACCCTTAGTTTGCAGTCAGAATGTAGAACACATTGCTGCTCTGTAGAATGTTTCTTTTTAATCACTTTGTCCTAAATGCTTCTCCTTTCAGAAACATGAGCTGCAGGCACAGCAGCACTTTCAGCAGCAGCTTCGGCGCAGGCGGGAGGAGGAGGAGCTTCACCGTCAGGCCGAGCTGCAGGCAGAAGCTCGTCATGAGAGCGACTATCACAAGGCGGACATGCAGCACCAGCACCACCACGACAAATCACAGGGCAGCAAGCCTGGTGACAAGCCCAAGAGGCCCAGCTCCCTGCTGGGGAACAACAACGTGATGAAGCTCAAACAGATTATTCCTCTCCAAGGGAAGTTCTCCTCTGGGACGTCCCGGTCACCAGCTCAGTCGCCAACGGGAGGCGAAGCAAAGCTGCCTGGATTTCTGAAGTTCCTAAAGTCACCTGAAGTGAAAAAAGAGCCATCTGGCGGAACACCAGGCTCAGCAGTGACATCTTCAGCTCCCCCTGGTGGACAGGAGAAGCCACAATCCCCAAACAGAACATTTAGTCCAGGGAAGCTGTTTAATTTTAGCAAATCAGAGGGTACAGTGGTGTGTGCTAATGGGACACAGCAGCCAAACCAGGCCAACTCTCAACCTAACACAAACACAGAGGAATTACCTTCAAACGAGTCAGATAAAGGAGAATCAAGACTACAGACTGATTTAGAAAACCCAAAGACCTAACAAATGATCACCTACAGCAATGTCATATTAGGAAGGGAGAAAAATGTACAAATAATCATGAAAAATGTAGAAGCACTGATGCACTCCTGTGTTAAACCACAAGGACCACATGCAGCAAGTGTTCAGCTTTCACTCTTGATGCAACTCCACAAAGCGTGCCACTGTCTCCACACTTAATTATCTAACTTCCATCTATAAACTGTACAGTAAGTGTCACTGATTCTATGGGGCTTCAGTAACAGTGCAGCCTGATTGGAGACAGTACCAGACAGAAAGGGTCCAGAACCAAGACAGCAGAAAGGCAGTTTGTCAGTCAAACTTCCAGCTCCAACTTAGTGCTGGTACTGGATGCATGTACCAGCACCATGCATGCACAGTGAACATGTGCATGCATGACATGTTCACTGTCTTTTCAGTTGCAATGCACGTTCAAAGCCATTGGGATTCTTCTGGACTAGGTCAGATATAGTCACTGTGACCATGAAAAAAATCTATTTTTCCAAACTTTGATTTTCTATGAATTTATTTTACTACATAATTTAGTGACTGTAACTATAAGAGGCAAATAAATGTCACTCAGTTCAATGTCAACGTGAGAGAAACAGGAAAGGAGGAGCTGGTGTTGCTTTCCGAGAGACGATGCTGCTGCTGGGTTCTGATGCCTCCAGGCAGTGGCAACCATGAGGGAGGTGAGGAGCAAACGCTTACCTACTGGTACAGTGAGGCTGAAAGGAGAGTACACCCTGTTTGTTCTTGGCTTTAATATATATTAGGACATTATAATGTTTCACACCAAACCAAATCCCAAGGAAAAAAAACAATTATAGCAAAATCTAGACTTATTTCATGTGACGGAGGTCAAACTGTTGTGTTCACAGCCAAACAGACTTTAAAAAGAAACTGGAAGAAGAGTTAAAAGGAAATAAACAATATAATAAAAAAATCTAAGAAAGATGTGTCAACAATTTATCCAGAAGTTAATATAAACAAACCACTATTATAATAAGTATTATTCTTTTACAAAATAAAGAAAATGTCACATCCAAAAATCAACATTTTCCAGAAAAACTAAAAATAAGTAATGTATCTTCAGGGGTCCAAATAAATGTTTTTTTCTGTCTGTGTGTTCAACAGCAGCTTTTTGTTCTGTTTTGAACAAAAAGTAAACCATGATGGAAACACTGGTGAAGAAACTAAGTGTACCTATGGTGCCTTCATGGGACTTTAGAGGGGCTGGAGCCGCCTGGTGTTCATTAACTGATTATTATCAGCTTAGGCACCACCATGCAATTATTAGTCATGACAGCTCAGTGTTTTATTTCTTTTAAATAGTTAAACACAGAGTGAGATTTTTTAAGTCTTAATTTCACATCATTTCACAGTGTGGATTTCACACTGTGTACAGTTTTGTACATTCAAATGAAATTCAAATTGAATTTTTTTTTTTAAAGGAACACATAGTTTTTATTGTACCCCGATACATAAAACCCAAGAGCTGAAACAGGGTGTACTTTCTATTTGTCATGACAGAAGAAGGAAGAAAGGTTTTTTTTCCTTGAAAGTTTCTCCAAAGCTTTCTGGTTTGTGTCAGTTACTGTGTGTCACCATGTACCTTCATACAAACGCTGACTGTGCATATATGCAATAAACTCAGACACATTCCAAACTTGTCATGTGAGAGCTGCAGTTGTTCTACTGAGAAGTTGAAAGAACTGTCCTGGTTCTCATGATGCCTGAGCAGGTAAACACTCAGTCCAAATCTCTGAGCAGCAGTCAGTGAATAAACAAACACCACAAATAATTCTGAAAGAAAGATGCATTTTACTGTTCTTGTTACATTGTGACCAAAATCTGCCTTTAAATGCAACAGCATAAACTAAAAGCTAAACAAAGAAGATATTACTTCAAGAAACAAGATACAATACAAAACCATTTGCTGCATTAAAAGGACAAACATCATTTATTGGAATTCTGAATAGAACCAAAGCAAATCTGTTGATGGGAATCCACATCACTCTGAAACACAGTAGTGTGTGTGTCATGCTGTGGGAACAGGGAAGAAGGATGGAGCTAAATATATGAGAATCAAGGAACAAAACCTGTAGAAGACTTGAGGACTGGGGAGGAGCTTGGTCTTCTAGCAGGACCCAAAACATGGAATATGGAACGGGTCATGAAAACACAATCATGTGTTAAAATGGCCCAGTCAAAGTCCTGACCTGGATGTTGAGACTTTATGGCAAAACTTGAAAACTGATGTTCACAGATCTGACCTCCGTCTAGTGTCACTGCATTGAGTTGGAGCTATTATACAACACAGCTAGAAAGTATTATTTTAATCTCATTGTTAGAAAATGCACACCATTGGTTGTGAAATCTCATACCACAGAATGCTTGAAAGCTACAAAATCTACTTCTGGAAACCGATCTGAATCCCCCGATGTGAGCATGAAATCTGCTTCACTAGACTCTGGCTCCTATTTCTCCAATGCGGCTCATCATTTAAGGCAATGAATCACTAGTTTCTCTGACAAAACAACTCATTTCCTTCAGCATTCAGGTCTTTTAATGCAGAAAGCCCAGAATCAACAAATCATCATAAACCACTGAACATTAAAGATAAAACTAGAACATATTTGAAATGCCTCCTCTGATTACCAATTACGAAAGTGGAAAATACCTGATTGAGCACAAACCAGAATGATAGCAACATATGCATATGCGTGAATTATTGCATACATAAGCTCTGCAACAGTTAGAACTTCATATGGTACAATGGAAACTGTTTAGGACGAGAAGAAGAACAAAACAGGACGGCGGGCAGAGGAGGTAGAAGTACGGTCATGTTAAGACTCCCACTCTGCAGCAGAGACACGGAGGCTTGGTAGGTAAAGGAGCTGCTGGAGTAAACCTGGAGTCACTGTGGGGCTGCTGGGTCCACTGCGGTTCTGCTCACCGCACCACGTCTGCAGGCACGTCTGCGTGGATTCATTCTGTTGAACAGTGGAGTCTCTGGGAGGACGGAGGACGGCGTGGCTGTTTACGGGTCCTCGGTTGGCTCCTCGCTCTCCGTTCGCGCCATCTTTCTCGGCGGCGCTGCGCTGTCCTCCTCTGGCTGCTCCTGCTCTCGCTTCTTCCCCGAATTCTGGCAAATTTAGAAGACAATCCGACTCGTTGGCTCACGACGTTCAGCGTGGGAAGTCAAAGATGAAACAATGATGGCTCAGACGTTTACATGCAAATTGGAATGTCGTGCTTCACATAGTCTCTTTCCCTGAATAGAAAATGTATATAATGTACAGCAAAAGAGTTTGAAATGTGGACAGGTCAGGTTTTCCTTTACCCAGACAATCTGTCAAATATCTACATGTATTCATAAACTTGTTGCAATAAGCAATTAATCAATTAACCCCATGATAAAATTCCATTCTGATTATTTTTTGAAGTACAGTTCATTTTATTTATGGTTTTGGGTGTGTTTGGTTTTTATTCTCGTTTTATTTAATTGTTTTTGGTTGTCATGTTTTATTTTTGGATATATAAAATATCTTCCAATTCTAGTGCTAAAATTAAAGGTTATTGGTTTTTGAGAGGGCAAAATTGTATTGTTATGCCATTATAAATATATTACTTGAAAATTGTCTCAAAACAACAATGTTATTGTAATAACTACTGGGACAATTTATCAACCAGTAAAATTGTCAATAAATTTGCTGCAATTGCCAAGTTGAAGGTTCTAGAATCTTCTTTAGCCTAAAAACTGTGGAGTCTATTCAAATATGACCAGCTGGTCCTTTTTTGGTAACACTTTATTTGAAGGGGGTGAATAAGAAGGACATGACACTGTCACAAACATGACATAACACCTGTCATGAACATGAATAAGCCTTTATGTATATTTATTAACTGTTGTCATAAAGCGTCACTCGGCATTAACCAAGAAATCATTACTGTTTAAACTGTTATTTACCTTTAATAACATAAAGTTACCCAATTTTTAAAGTGCAATCAGTAATATCAGTAATACTTTTAGAACAAATTGATATCAGTAATGATTTCTTGGTAAATGTCAAGTTGTCATAACAAAGACATTTTGAATAATATCAACTTTGTATTAAAAGTGTCATAATTTACCGAATGACGCTTTATGACAACAGTCATAAATATTCATGAAGGCTGATTCATGTTCATGACAGGAGTTATGTCATGTTTATGAAAGTGTCATGTCCGTCTTATTCACCCCTTCAAATAAAGTGTTGCCCATGTTTTTGCAGCATATAATGAGTCTGTTTGACTTCAGACACCCTGAGACTTTCTGTTTCTAAACCCTGCAGGTTCCAGCTCATCACATCCTTTACCTTTTTATCCCACTGCTGGTGTAGATACCGCAGCAGGATGTTTGTCTTCTCTGTCACAATGACTGAGTGAAATAACAGACAGGAAACATTAATAGATGCACAGGATGTTCTGTTCAGAACCCGTCTTGGACCTTACTCTGATCTGATGGATATTCTCGTGTAGGAAGATACACAGACGGCCGACGGTTCTGGAGAACAGGATGGACAATAAGTTTAAGTCAGAAATGAGCAGAAATTATGTCGACAAAACAGGAACATGTGTTTATCCAAACAGTGAGAGTGAAGAACTTACTGATGCTTTACATACGGAGTCTGCGTGGAACCTGGTGAAGCTGTTCTTGTTGTAGACAGGCAGCCCCTTCAGGAAGGTCCTCTGTCAAAGTTCAGGACAGATAAAGCATAAGCAGGAAGTCCCAGGTGGGAAAACAGGATTCCTGACATCAGTGGTACAAACTACGAATTATGCCACAAGTTCACACTGTTGTTAATGGGTCAGAAGCCAGAAACCCAACAGAACAAATGGTTTATTCTTGTATAATGTGTCTAAACGCCGACATAAAGCAACAGTAAACATACCTTCTCCATTTTTGTCTTGGCGTCTCCACTAGCTTAGCACGCTGAGTGAAAACGCGCTAGCAACAAAGCTTTGTTGTTGAGTGGTTCCCTAGAAACCGACTTGTTTCCTCTTAGCTTCTCAGGACGACTAACGGTCATAAACTACGTCTAGTGTTACTGCACCACGTCAGCTTTAGCATTTAGACGCTTAAAAGGCAATAAGAAAAAAACCACAAACATTTACTAGGTGTCTGCGTAGCTCTCAATTCACAACTCCATCTTTGTTGTTTATCCCTTTAGGGGCGGTGACTCTTTAACCTTCACGTCATCTCATTGGTTTAACTTTGAACGAGCTCTGAAGAGCGATACGATGATTGGCCAAAACGGTGATTACGTAATTCTGCCTTTGAGCCTGTGGACCTTCCAGCACTACATTTTATTATGGCAATGCAAAAAATAGACATATTAAACAATGTACTACTTTTAATTGCATTTCTTTATTTTGTCAATAATCAATACAGCTAAAAGTTGCTATTGCTCTGAAAATGCCGTATTTTTCCCATTTTAATCTTTCCAATTTTGATAATCCAAAGTATCTTACACATTCAACACATTCCAAAATACATTCTTAGTGAATGCATATTATTTTTGACATTTATTCTGAAGTCAACAATAAAGAATAAGTAGAATGATAGATTTTAAATGTTCTGCTAATTTTGATTCTAATAGCTCACAACTGAGAAAAACAATAAAAAGTCTCTGAATATTACATCAAATCACTGAAAGTTGATTTTTCCAATGCAGAAATGTCAACTTTGCTAACAGGGGGAGAAAAAAACATGTACCCCATATATTCCATACATGCCTCTAGTTGGGCTACCATATGCACAAATTACTGCATCAAAGTTATTCAAGCACTAGCTGAGCTTGATAGCAGTTCTTCCTTCCAGTCAACTTTCCATTATTATGATTGGATAAAACACTGTAAAATGACAGCTTTTTTTCTGTGACCTTCAAGCCGCAGTATGTAACTTTGTAAAAAAAAAAAGAAGTCAATGTACAAATGGCAGAGAAACAACTTGCCTTTACAGAAAAACGGTTTATCCGCCGTCATTAGAGGTCATGCAACCAAATCTTAGCACTGACAGCCAGAGTAGCTACCAGGAAGAAGCTGCCAGACAACCAATGAAGAGGGCATGAGCAGCGCCACATGAGATTTGATTGACAGCATTAAGACCCTCCTGACTCTGATTGGTTCTTTCTAGTTAGCCCTGGGAAAAGGCAGAGGAGCTCAATTATTTTTTTAGAACATCAGTCTCATATACTGTCACAAGTTGACAGTTTGAACAAATATGTGCTAAAAATGTTTTATAAGACCAACATACTGCAGCTTTAAATAGATTCTTTTCATTGTAGAGGTGGCAGTAACTGCCATGAGGATTTGGGGTTGTCAGTTTTAGAATAGAAGTACTTTATTCATCCCAGCCAGGAAATTACTGTGCAGTAGCAGCATACACAAACACACAGATGAAGTTACCAAGTTACCAATTTAAACCACAGTAATATTAATAATTAATAAATGCTTTTAATGCATCACTGTGAAACATGTAAATATTGCTTTATGAATTGAATGAACAAAGTTTTTTGATGGAATTTGTACTCATTAAGATGCATCTGTACCTCCACAGACAGAATGACAAACAAATTCTACTAAAACTTTACAGAGAAAATGTTCCTCCTGGGAAACAAAGTTATAGAGCTGGAGGGCAGAGAACTGAGAAGGTGTTTCACATACCTCCAAACATCACTGGGTTTCACAATAACAACTTATTTTGCAAAATAATTTTATTTTGATACATATCATTGTAATGCATTTTACATATGATTTAGAACAGGACGTTTTGACTGGTTGGTGAAACTATAAGATAGCAGTTCTTGGTTCTGATCAGCGGTCAAAACGGTCATTTTGAAAGTAAAACCCCCAAAACACACCAGTATCACCATTTTATCCAACTACAGACATTTCCAGTGGCATCCTGAGCCCCTGCCAAGACTCCATGTCCTTCAGATGGTCCATCAAGACCTTCAGTGAGAGAGGGATTTCCGTCTCTTTAACATACGCCGCAGGATCACCTCTATGCCGCCCTGCGAGCTCATCCTCTTGACCCAGCCGTGCTTATTTATCCGTTTTATGTTGCTCGGCTGGTACTCTGTGCCTCTTTTGCGGGTTCGGACCTGCTGGTGCAGCCAGGGCGGCTGCTGGACGCCGTTGCTGCTCTCCGCTTGCACAGGGAGCCGCCCCAGAAGTCCAGGTCTTGCAGCTGCGCCGGACGCAAACCAGCTGCTGAAGAACCTGAGGTGAGACGTGGCATTTGCTGAGAGATCCAACTTCGGGACGCTACTGCAGAAGAAGCACAAGTTAAAGTTCAATGAGCCTGAATATGAAAACACAATTCAACTGTAATGAATGTATCACATCTCATAAGGAGGCTGAGGCCTGTCACGACAAATGTAGCTATGAACCAAACATTATTGCGCTAAATGATGATATTGTCATTTTGAGACCACTTCCAACTAATATGTTGAATTCTCTATCAGTCCCTTCAGTTGATCCGAAATGCTGACGCAAGAGTGGATGAAAATTAAAAACAGAAATCATATTTCCGTTTTAGCTTCCCTTCACCGGCTCCCTGTTAAATCCAGAACAGAAGTAAACATCACATCTAAATCCTTTAATAGTTGAGCTTCAGAGACCCAATTGCTCCATTTGCTCCTGGGAATTAACCGTTTATAAATGAACTGAACTGAATCATTGACACTTGTACATTAAATTAGCCACAATAGCAGTGAAGATGGAGCAGCGAAAGCAAACTGCAAAACCAAAAGGAGGCAATGCCAGCTAGTGGTAACAATGACTCTATTCAGTGTCATTGATTGTATTCTGTGACCATGAGTCTCACTCCGCGTTAGCATAAATACGAATTTTAGCAAACAGGACCCTGTAGCCGTTAGCATGTGCGCTTAGCATGGCGTAGAAACACTGCGGCCTTCAGCCTCCGTCTGTCGTAGCGAACTGACTTACCTACGCAGGTGGGTTAATCCACGCAGACGGGAAATAGACGTCAAAACGGTGTTCATTCTTAGTTTCTTTTCATACTAACAGGTTAATTACTTTTGAACGCTGAAAGTCAAAGATGGGTTGGTACCTTGCAAGAAGAAGCAAGCTGATTGGCTCAGATTTGACCAAAGGAAAAGCTTCTTGCTGCGCGAGGCAACGGAGTAGAGAGGGCGTGTATGTTTAAAAAAGAACGCATGCGCACCATTTGTCTGTCTGTCAATATCTACCTTACATCATTCATTCATTTTGCAGATCATTTCTTCTTATTATTAAAATTAGACTCACTTCAGCAAACTATTTGACACATATATAACTACAGAACCTCCAGGTTTAAGTCAACCAGGTAAATCAAACTGGTTTTAGGTTCAGTGCCAGTGTGAAAAAATAATCTATCTGTTTTTGGACACATTCTGGCATAAATTCTAATAGATGGGAGCAGCAACTAAAATTCAAGATCATTTAACCTTTTCACAGGTGTCATGTTAAAACTTCCACTTTCAGTGTAACGAGTGAGAAAAGCTCCACTGTCTTCTTGTTAGGCAAAATGACAAAAATGTG
This sequence comes from Micropoecilia bifurca, assembly GCA_903067075.1. Lineage (NCBI taxonomy): Eukaryota > Metazoa > Chordata > Actinopteri > Cyprinodontiformes > Poeciliidae > Micropoecilia > Micropoecilia bifurca. Next base: position 6,483 of record CAEGAF010106998.1, on the reverse strand, counting down.
GGGCACAATTTGAAGGGGCAAAACGGGAGCCTGGTAAAAACCAGCCCCTTGTCCCATTGGCTTCGTACAGAGGGTCTAAAATGATTCCAAAACAGCACAGAGTATCATTTTCATCGTTCACAACTTCTCATATGTTTGCTGATTGGCCCAGAAGAAATTCTAACTCAAATAAATGGGAGAAAGCCCAGACTGTCTGTGAGGCAAGATTATAATTGAATTAATGACCAGGCTGGCAAAATAGGCTTTTAAATCCAAAAATGTTACCTTGGACCACAAAAAAGCAGGATTCATAAGAGCACTTTTTTTTATCAAGAGGAAAAAGGTTCTTCCTGTGCACTTCCCTGTTCACCATGATGAAACCATCATCTACCATACTACCATGTTTCACTGTGTGTGTGTGCAGAGTGGTGTTCAGTGTCAGTTTTCTTCCTACATACTGTAGCATTTCACCTATAAGCCATGAGGTTCAGTTTTGGTCTTATCTGACTAGAGCACCTTTTTGATGATTGCCACCCACTCTGTGGCTCTAGTGAAGTTCATTTGACAATGTTGAATGAAATCATTCATAAAGGCCATTCGTTTGCAACGAATAGTGCCATTTTATGGGCTGTTGAGAAAGACTGTTTGCTCTTCTTACCCAACTTGCCATTTTAGGTGGACATCCATAATTGGTAGAATTGCAGGTGTGCTATATTCCCACAGTAGCCTGAGTGATGTTTTTTCAGATCTTAAAAACTGGATATATTGTTTTGAACTTCTCTTCTGGTTACTCATTCTCTAATAAAACCCTCAGACCTCAATCCTGTAGGCATTTGGTTGCACTGGATTTTATTTCACAGTGTCAGAGTAAAGAAGGCTGAAGGCCAATATACATCACACAACTGTGTGTGTGTTGCTCTAATGTCATGTATCAGCTTGGAGGTCATATGTTCCCTCTGTGAAGCAGCAACTGCACCGACTCTTTCATAGACAACATAATGACACGTTTATGGGGGTTTGATAGCAGCTGCAGATTTTAACAGAGACTCACTCATGTCATGTTATATGATCACTGCTCAGATGATAAAATGGGACCATCTCAGCAGGGTCTGTCTCTGACTACAAGCATTAAACCAGCCTTAGCAACAAGGAAAGCAGCCTCCTCCTATTGGCTTCTTCCCAGCATTCAGCTGTCCTCTATTAGTCCTCCCTGCTGCCACTCAGCAACGAAAATGCGCGTAGTTTGTCCGTAGTGCCGCAGATCCAAGGGCAGCAGGGCTGGGTTGGGTTTGGGCCTCATAACGCAGTGGATGCTGAGGGGAGGAGCGGAGAGCTGACAAACACCGCCGTCTCTTCTCGCTATGAGTCTTATGTCTTATTTGAATGCAACTGGCACAATTTGATGGAGACATGCTTCACTTTCACTTCCAGTCCGTTTGTGTCGCCTGACGGCCGTCTGATGAGGCTGAAAAGCGTCCACCGTTCTGCAGCATCTCCCGTGTAGACGGTCCTTCAGAGCCGGTTACGCACCAGGTCGTCAGTAATTCTGCAGGTAAGGAATAATTTTATTATTATTATTATTTTTTTTTTTTTTTTTTTTGCGAGGCAGGGTTTCACTTTGCATGTAAATCTTTTCATCATCGGTCGGCGGACTGCATCTGTTAATGTGGACGCGCAAAATTACTCACATCTCAATCATATAAACGCACATTCCGCACAGGACTGTCACATATTGTTGATGTGCAAAAAAAGGATAAATAAATCAAATTTAATCAATAAAATAAATTAATAAATCAATAAATAAACAATAATAATAATAATAATAATAATAATACTAATAATAATAATAAATTGTTCTCGCTGTTATTTCATGCATGTCTAGCCACACTGTTTTCCCGCAGAACAGCCTGTGATGCTGATATGACTCAATGTTTTGAATTCATTGTGATTCCGCTGCGCCACTTCGGATCACCCAGTAAACAGAATGTAGGTTAAAATGGTCTCCTCTTGCAAAATAGGCCATGCACGTGCAGCACTCAACCCACGCACAGCCGCAGCGATGGCTGAATGCGCACAATGCGCCAAATGTAAGAGTTGCGAAAATGGCGGTACGGTTCGAGGGGCAGCTGCACTGTTTAGAGGTCCGTTCAAAACTGCAGACACATGCAGATCTGGGTCTGGTTACGATGAGTAGGTCAGTAGGAGAATCCCTGATTTACATTTCAGGCCGCTGTTGCTGTGTTTTTCCTGCACCATGAGGGAAAATGCAGCTGCAAGATATTATAATGATAGACAGATAGCTAGATAGATGATAACTAGATAGCTAGCTAGATAGATAAAAACAAAGACAAGATTTTGCATAATTGCATAATTCTGACTGCATATAAGAACACTCTTCTTATTGGAAAGGATAGAACTTGTTCAAACTGGTTGGTTTCTTATCTCTGATCCAGCTTTCAGGCACTATCCATAACATCTCACAAGGTTTGATTTTGGACCAATTCCATTAACTTATTATAAACCTGTTTCCAAAACCAGATTGGATGTGTTTGTGGTTTGGAACTTTACATTATGTCCAAATCATTCCAATCTGATCCAAATTGTCACCATTATATTGCTTAGGGAGTTCAAGAACTGAGGAACATTCAAAGGTCAAGCAAATACCAATGTCTCTATCCACAGTGAAAGTAAGGAAATGCATAAGTTGATAAAACCCATTAGTTAGTATTAGATTTAGACAAGGTTGGACTTATTTTATTGTCATTGCACAAAGAAACATAAGTAACATTGGTAATGAAATGCCATCGCTCTGCCACCGGAGCACACACAGAAACACAATTGTGCCTATAATTACATAATAAACAAAAAATAATGTATTGCTAAATATATATAACTTAGTATTTTCAAGGAGTCACAGACAGTTTTAGTGATGGGATTGTTGAGCAATGGGCCAGTGGGGAGACAGCTGTTTCTGAGTCTGAAGGTGGAGAGGATTCAGCAGCTGCTGCGGAATCTCCTGCCAGATGCCGACTGGATGAACAGGCCATGGAGAGGAAGAGTGGAATCAGAGAGGATCTGGTTTGCTCTGGCTATGCAGTGTCTGTGTGCAGTTCTCTGGATAGGGGGAGTGGAGTCCCAATGATCCTCTCCGCTGTCTTCACCACTTTTTGCAGAGACTTCCAGTCCGAGGCCTTGCAGGTCAGCAGGTTCTCAATGGTTCCTCTGTAGAATCCTCTCCAAGCCCTTCTCATTTGTCTCAGAAAGTGCAGGTGCTGCTGTGCCTTTTTCAAGTGATGTGAGTTGTCCAGCTGAGGTTGTCAGTGATGTGAACCCCCAGGAACTTAGTGCTGCTGACGATCTCCACTGCTTTGTCGTTAATGAGAAGAGACGTGTGGTTCGGTCGAGACCTCCTGAAGTCGACAATGATCTCTTTTGCCTTGTCGATGTTCAGGAGCAGGTTGTTTATTCTGCACCAGTCTCTAAGATGTTGTACCTCTTTTCTGTGGTTCACTTCGTTGTTGTTCTTAATTAATCCCACAATTGTTTTGTCGTCTGCATATTTCATGATGTGGTTGGTGTTAAACCTGGGACGACAGTCGTGGGTCATCAGGGTAAACAGAAGGGGGCTCAGGATACAGCCCTGTGTGGAGCCAGTGTTTAAAGAAATGACATTGAAGGTGTTACCCACATGGACAGACTGAGTTCTGTCGGTGAGGAAGTCCAGCAGCCAGTTGCACAGTGGAGTATTGAAGCCCAGGGAGACCAGTTTGTATATCAGATCCTGGGGAATGATTGTATTAAATGCTGAGCTGAAGTTCAAAAACAGCCAAAAACATCTGTTATAAACATTAGCAGATTATTTAAAATAAGGAACAATAAAAATGCCAGATATCAGCAGAAATACGATTTAAAATGAGTATATTGTACAAATACCAGCAAATATATAAACACTTATTGAGTTTGCACGGGGAAGTGGATCTTGTCAGATTCTTTACCAACCTCTTCCTGTTCTCATTCCCAGATTGTTTTGGTTCAAATGTTAGCAACAAAGATGCTTAATTTAAACTCCCTTCAAATTCTTTAAATGGATCACAGAGTTGAATACTTCTATTTTTCTAGTCTGGGTGGAAACAGAAATAGTTGGAAAACCGCTCTCATTCTTTTATAAGACATCTTGGTCACAGACAAGTCATGACCCATGACTAGTGTATGATATTTATTTTTAGATCCTGGCTGTGTTAAAGAAGGAGTTATAAATAGAAAACATTCGGGTCCAATTGTCAATGGTCAGTCCTGACTGACACCGAAACTCCAAGACAGCAGAAGTATTTTTTATGGTTTCTGAAAAATGTGGATGTTGGAATGCTAGAGGTGAGTACATTACAACACTTGATCTGGGCTTTATTGGTTCAGTGTTTCGTGTCTTGGGATTATCACAGATTAAATTTCATCATGCAGCAGAAGTTGACATTTGGAAACCTCCAGTCACAGCTTGTTGCACAGGCAATGTAAAAATCAAAAACAATATGAAAGCTGATGTTTTTTCTGCATTAATGATGAGATTTGATTAAAATTTTTAATCGAGTTAATGGTAACTAAATAATTGCAATTAATCAAAAACCATATATTGGCAAAATAAGCAATATTTTCAATTCAAATATCCTTTTTGCTGCTTCATTATTGAATAAATAAACATATGAGCTCAACAACAAAGATATGTATTGTTTTAATCTGTAATTCAGGTTCTTGAACCATCAGATTAGAGTTTCTATACACAGAAAAAATAAACGTTTTATATTGGACAACCGTTTTTATTTTTGTGGGACTCTGTGTAATCGCTGCTCATTTTGGACCACTTTGTGGTTGATCTGCAACATTTCCAGTTTTCTGAAACTTGCAAATAAGTTTTGCTAAAGTGTCGTGTGATGCTCGTTCCATGTTTTTTGTTAAAGTTTTGTGCAACCATGCGACTGCTTCCCAATCCAGCCATCAGTATAATTTCAATTCTTTGCTCTTTTGTCAAACGCATCTTCTTGTGTACCTGAAATATAAAAAGAAATATCCATTTTACATTCTCCTATGTATGGAAACTTATGACCCACCCTATATACTACATTTTTACAATAAATGTAAAAAAAAGGTACATAGTTACTTGACAAAATGCCACTATATGCCTGGAAAATACATACAAGTTTTACAATTCAGTCACTTATCAATAAAAGTATATTTCCCTGACTTTACCTTTCACCTGAATTTTTAACTCCTTAAAAACAGGCTCCCATGTGAACAGGTAAGAGTTTATCTTTGATTCCCATTCCGGACACTTAGCTGTGGTTTTGTGTATGTGTCGTTTTGTCAAAACAGAGAGGCACCATGCTGACCAGCATCACTGACGGGATCCTGTGCTGCCTGACGGGGAAGACCTCTAGCCTGGTCCTGCCTCTGGAGTCTTCAGAGCCCTCCGATGGGTTCGAGTTTGTGGAGGTGAAACCAGGGAGGGTTCTGCGAGTACGACACATCAAACCAGAGCGCCAGCGCGTGGTCACGGAAAAGCAAGACGCCGGGAAGAACAAGACCACTGCTGATTGTGATGGCAATAGGGATGCCACTGTTCGGGACTCCATTGATGATGACACTGGCACCAGTGTCCACTGCAAGAGGAAGATCACGGTCTATCGCAACGGCCAGCTGGTGATTGAGAACCTCGGCGATGTTTTGCATTCTGAGATTCTGCATTGTCAGGATGGAGATCTGGAGTCCTGCAGCACGGTGGAGGTGGAGCTCGCTGACTACAAAGAGATGCCCTCATCTCCTGACCCCAACTCTGTTCCTCCTGTTCCATTGCCTTCTGGAGAGCAGAAGCCTGCTTCACCTCCCCGCCGCCGCCGTCGCAAGCCCAAACGCACTGTGCTGATTGACTCGACACGGGTCATATCAAGCTGCAAAGGAACGCATTCGGATGTGGCGCTGTTTTTTGTGCATGGTGTGGGAGGCTCTCTGGACATTTGGAGCACCCAGCTGGAGTTCTTCTCCCGTCTGGGTTATGAGGTGATCGCACCTGACCTGGCTGGGCACGGAGCCAGCACTGCTCCACAGATCGCAGCAGCTTACACCTTTTACGCATTGGCAGAGGACCTTCGGGCCATCTTCAAGAGATATGCCCGGAAACGGAACATTCTCATAGGCCACTCATATGGGTGAGTGTGATTCATAAATCATTGGGTCCAGGGGTACTTTGTACTTGCAAAAATAATCAAAATCAAGGTTTCCCCCAGAAAACCTGCTAAGCCCAGTGGTAGGGCTGCTTGGCAGTTATTCATCCAGCAGCCTGCCGTGTTTTTGAGTTAAAATCTGTTTACAGTTAACAGGAAATTTGATATCACATGTTGTGGCACTTTTTCTTCCGTTTTCCAAAAAATACCACTCTGAGCTGCAGGCATAATAACTTCTTCACGCGAACGACATGACGAGTTCCTTAGGTTTAGATGTCTTTACTTAAAAAAT